>JBBPMQ010000241.1:0-31300 GCA_038090375.1 Boletus rubroflammeus | reverse complement strand
AAAGATTATGAAAGAAGAAAAAAAAAAAAAAGGTATAAGGGCATAAAATGTCTACAAAGTCCCTACTTCCTAATGACCGCAGAGAAACGTACACATTGAATTGGACACGATACGTGAAAGCACACCAACGACAAAAAAAAAAAAGGAAAGGTGTCAGAATCGAAGGGCTACTGATACCCGCCGATCGGAAGCGCCTTGTTGTCATGGACGCGAATGTGATGGACGATTGGATTGAAGGGAAAGACAAAAGGCAAGGTCTTTGATACCCATGCTCGTCTGTAACATCCGACACACACGTACGACGAGCGGCGGATGGGCCTCGACCCGCGTTAGCCGGCCCAGCCTTGTAACGAACTCGACGACGTGCTTCCAACGAAGCGAGAATAGGGCAACCCATCGCAGCCGTTGGTATCTCCATTTGCCAACGCCACGAAGGCCATCGTTGGACATGCGTCTAGCGCGGCATTGTAACCGAGCGGTGGCGGTGGTGTTGGTGGTTGCGACGACGAGGCGTCTATTGGAGTGGCCGCATCGACGATCACGGATCACCATGTGCGTCACGCGCAAATTGAATAAAAAAGATCCATCGGGTCATCAAACCAAAAAAAATAAAAATAAAAATAAAAAGATCCGACGCACATGCATCCTCCACAGCAGCGTAATTCACATTATTTCCTGACGTAAACGCGGAGAATTGGTTCAAGGTCACGGTGGACGACGACGCAGGCGATGTAGATTGCAGGACCGCTTTCAGCTTGGCCGCCGTGGCCGCCTCGAGTTCAGGCGAAAAGATGAATGGGACGTCTCCCGCATCCTTGACTTTTTGTGTATTTTTGGTGGCGGGGCGGGATTCGGTGGAGACGCTGTCGAGTCTGTATTTGCTGGACATGGCGCTGAGGCTCTGCACATGTGAACCGTGTGCAAGTTCTTGGGAACGACGTCTCCCTGCGGAGGGCATCCCTGCCGACTTGGCGATTGGGGCGAGATTGAAAGCAGGCTTGGAGATGGTTGTCCAAGCGGGTCCTTGTGAGGGAACGGGTATAGCAGTGGGGGGAGGCAACAATGAAAAGTATTCCGCAGATGGATCGTGGAGGGGAGTAGAAAAGCTCATTTCGGGTATGGGTACAGGTGACACCATGGTAGGCGAGAAAGTCACCGACGTCGTTGGAGGACTGGTAGGATAACCTGCAAGGTCAGGGTATAGCGAAGCGGTTGGAGAAGTGGTATGATGAGAAGAGAGGGACGTGGTCGGGGATGATGGCGAAGAGCCAACGTCAGAAGAGACGCGGTTCCATGGGCTCCTTCGCCCAGGTGAACTGGAATTGGACACGTCTCCGATGTGAGGCGGTTTGTCGGCTCGTCGACCGCGTTCCACCTTTGTCTTGCTGACGGGGCGTCCGTCTTCAGATATGGGGAAGGGATGGGAACCTACCGGAATGGACAAGGGTGTTGGTGTGCTCTTATATTTGGTGCGGACAGGCTCTTCGCGGACAAAGGGTTGTCTAGGGGGTTGGGTACCGTAGAGCTTCTTGCGAGTCAAACCGTGCACCTTTTGGAGCGAACTCACTAGGGTGGGTGTCGAATGGTTTTGTGTGGATGGTGGTGGTGTAGCAGACTGGACGTCCTGCGGGTATGACTGATGTCGAAGGACAGGTGGGCGGGATACCGGGAGAAGCGATTGCTGTAGGAGGTCAGCATGGAAGGTGTGCAGCAGATTGAGCTCACCTGTGCGACGGGTTTGATGATGGGAGGGTCTAGAGTTGCAAAAAGTGAAAGTGAGTAATTCGGTTGATACGAGTAGAACGAACCGGTGTGATCTCCAGAGAGAAGAAAGCTGTAGTCTGGACTGGTTGGGAACCAGGGGGAGACTTGGGTGTGACGTTGGAGTTCGAGCTTGAGGGGCATGAGTAGGGGGCGGAGGGAGGACGGGGGAGATGGCATACGCTGGTGATGAACAATTCATTCATGGGTAACATGTCTTGTGAAGCGGGAAGGATCATGTGGCAGTGTATTCCGAGCTGATGAAAAGGATCAATTGAACGTGTCGCCTGGATAATCGGGTGAGGGTACCTGAGCCATCCGTTGGCCGAGTAGACGCCACTCTGATTGGCCTATCTGGGTTGGCATCGTTACTGAGACGCCCCACGTGCCTGGAGTGGGTGGTGAAGCGGCGACGACGAAAAGATGGAAGTTTACGGGACCGCCGTGGAATTGGGTGGCGGCCTCGAGCATGAGCTGGTGGAGTGGGTGGAGTTGGGGACGAGCACGTAAGACGAGCAAGGACTGACCTCTGTGGCTCTGCTGATGATCCGAGAGGATATTCTGTTATCTGGACTGAAGCTGAACTTCAAGTCTGGGAGCTGGTTGTATTGTCTTGGTGGTGGGGAGTGGAGTGATGCTGCATCGTCGCCGACGGGTGGGGGGGGGGGGGGGGGGCGGGGGGGGGGGGGGAGGGGGGGGGGGGGGGGGGGGGGGGGGGGGGGGGGGGGGGGGGGGGGGACGAACAGGGACGACGGGATTTGCCATGCGGAGTGTGCCGAGGAGTGTTGGAAGGTAGTGCTGGCGGAGGTCGCTCCAGGATGAGAGCATGTCGCGGGAGTTTTCGATGAGGATGAGGGCGACGACGGCCTTTACGGCGGGGGGGGAAATGAATATGAGGGGAGTCATTGACAAGAAAGCACAGAGGGAGATCCGGCCTTTCAATTGGAGGGTTTCTCAAAGTCGCTCACGTGGCCTCTACTAAATCTTGTCGGGGTTATCGATCCGTGCGGAGACAAAAGATCGATTCAACGTTCTCTTCCGTCCGGTCCGTCGGTCCCGTATATATAAAAAATGTCTAGCACAAACCGTTCTCTATGCACTTCTTCCCTCTCCTCCTCCCCGTCGCCATCGCCGCATCGCCATCCTCCACCTCCCCCGTCAGGGTCGACGGCCACACGTGCACCGTGACCCCTATCGGAGGTGGCCAAGACGACGGTCCAAACATCATCCACGCGTTCGACGCTTGCAGATCGGGGGGAACCATCGTTCTCGACCAATACTATGTCGTCAACACCGTCCTCGTAATAACCGGTCTCCAGAACGTCAATATCAACCTCAGCGGTCTCGGTTAGTCTGCCCGTTCACCTGGACCCTCAGGCTCCATTCACTCCGTATCCCAGTCCAATACACCCCAAATATCGCTTATTGGTCACCCAACTCCTACTATATGGAATTCCAAAACGCGTATGCACCTTGCGCCGATTCTCGCCCCGCCCAGTCTCACGTGGAATCTTAGCACCACGTTCTGGTTCCTTTCCGGACACAATCTCCACCTCTACGGCGGAGGTACCCTCGATGCCAACGGTCAAGTTTGGTGGGACTATCCCAACAAGGTCACTACCTTGCCTTTCCATCCGGATCACCGGCTAAGTTTCTTATAATTCAATAGACTCTGGGAACCGCCGGTGGTTCTTCCACCACCTTTGCGCGTCCCGTCCCCCTCACCGTGGGCAACGCCTCGAACGTTCTCATAGAAGATCTCACCCAAATCGGTTCTCCCTTTTGGGAACGTCTTATTCTCCCATCCATTCAACTAATCTCTCACCTCAATCACAGAACAACTTTGTCTATCAATCCACCAATGTGACATACCGTAGAATCAACATTTCCTCAACCTCTTATTCTTCCAATCCCGCCACGAATTCCGGTATTCTTTCTCACCAAATTTTCTATCGTCATCCTCATCTGCGCTCTAGATGGCTGGGACATTTACCGTTCCTCGTATGTCACCATTCAAGACTCGACCGTTCACAACGACGACGATTGTGTCTCCTTCAAACCCAACACCACCAACACGCTAGTACAAAACCTCTACTGCAATGGTTCTCATGGCATCTCCGTCGGTAGTCTTGGCCAGGTACTTTCACAGCCGCTCCCTTGCGCTCTGTCTTCGTACTTGACTCGTCGTTCTAGTACGCTGGCGAAATCGATATCGTCGCCAACATCTACGTAAAGAATATTTCCATGAACAACGCCCAAAACGGAGCTCGCATCAAAGTCTTTGGCGGCTCACCATACCCGAGCTCGACTGCTGGTGGAGGCACTGGATATGTCCAGGTACAGAGTTGACTTCATCTCTCTGTATTTCATGCCAATCGGCGTGTTGCTCCCAGAATGTCACCTTTGAGGATTTTTATGTTAACAGTGTCGACAACCCAATCTATTTGGACCAGGTTCGTTGTCCCGATTGCACCAAATACCCGAGCGTACTTGACCGATGCTCGTTCTCAGTGCTACGATACCGCAGCCAACATCTGTGCAGAATATCCTAGCACGCTGACCATATCCGACGTCCACTGTACGTAGTCCCCTCCCCTCACTTCCGTTCCGCTCATCCACCTGTGTGCTAGACATCAACGTCACCGGCCTGTCTTCCGGCAACGCTGGCAACGTCGTCGTCCAACTCGAATGTTCGGCTGAATGCTATGACATCACTGCGACGGGCACCAACTTGACGAGTCCCGACGGTCCGGCGGCGTATTATTGTCAAAACGTCGCCAACGAGACGTCCGCGCTCGATTTTGCGTGTACGGCGCCTCCTGCGTCGTCATCGTAGACTGTAGAACACGGGGCTGAGCCTTTTTCGAGTAGACTGTCTCCTGCAAAGTAGGACACGTTCGAATCGAGTGGCTTTTTGTTGCCACGTCTTCTTTGCACATGCACAGTAAGTACATATACAGTACATTCGATCATCGTGGACTCGGGCGCAGCAAGTGTAAGTGACCCCACATCATGATGAGCGACGTACACGACGTGCAGACGATGTTTGCCCTCGGCAGCCCCTTCAAATACATGACAGGGGGATTACAGTAATACTTCCGTGACTTCTTTTCTTTCGGAGTATCAACACACTTCCTACTTAGTACTAGTAGTACTGCAAGTCATGGTTGGCGGTAAGGTGGAGTTAGTTGCGCACGCGTGTGGACACTCACCAACTCGTGCATATGGTGTCACACTCCTGCGGTAGTGAAAGCTCAGCGGCGGCTGGTGACATGCCTGGGACATGTCCACTTTCCTTTAATTAGTTTGGCACGAGTCTCTTGACACGACCTTGACCACGAATCATGATCGATCTCTGCTGTCGTTCGACTGTCGATATGCGCAATCATGCCATGACTGGACCCGACGTCGAATGTCAATGACAGAGCTTTAAAAGTATGTACATAAACACGTTTGATCGAGTTCGCCGAATCAGAGCTCAAGGAGCACGTTCAATGATTAGCGTTGTTCGTCTTGAAAATTGACGCCGAACGACACATTTTAATTGTCCCACGTTAAAGGCAACTCGAAACACTCGTGTGTTCGCATTACGAGGGGATCCGCGGGGCGAGGATCAGACGAAGTATGATCCATTGATATGATCAAGAACTGACATTCGATGTGAACGTTCGCACGCCTGTGAAATCTCTACCCTGGTGGGGCCGGGGCAGGCCCGAGACCAGAGTCACGGGCCGTGAGGGTAAATGAATTTCAACCGATTATTCCTCGTCTTTTATTAGTATGACATTTTTGTATGGGCGTTCAAGGATCCCCACATATATCGGGCCGCATTGGATGCCGACCGCGTATATATTCGGCCCGGACGTTAATATTATTTTCTAAGCTCCGGTGATCTACGTGTGACCGCCGTATTTGGAACTTGAAGTGTCCGTGTCTCGCCGGGTCTCGGTGGGCGTGTGGCACGACGCGCTCGGAGTCTCGGACCGTAGTATATAAGGTGACCAGACTACGTCTATACTTGGCAAATCACAATCGTTTCGAATTGCAAGCAACCACAGTGGACAAGATCCTTCCTTCTTCCAAACCTTGATGAAACAATCCCGCCATTTGGAAATTATCTGTTTACACGGCAACCACCTGATCTCTAACGCTTTGACTTCCTACTAGACGGTCCGAGTCCTCGAATTACCCATGCGCTGACATCTCTGTACATAAATTTATATGGGCGGACAAGAACCGTTGCCTCGCCATCCTCAAGATGGGTAATCGGTGGGAACTGACTCAAGAGAAGGTAATTCTTTCCCCTCACACTGGTGCATCGTTTGACTGCCATTGCCAGTGCTCCGCTTGCCAGGACTTCAGCACGATCGATGTTGCCAACTACTCCAGTCTCGCCCGCTAAAACAGTGGTCGATAAACCGCCAAAGCGGCTTTCGTTGACACGCAAATTGGTTCTTTTGTTGATGTTTTGTTTTGCACAATTCTTGGACGCTTTCATCCCCTCAGCAACTTTATCCTGCCATACCTGCTCTCGAAAGTTCTATAGGAATTGCAGAGAGTCAGTCTCCCTGGGTACCAACTCACGTTTGCTTCGTTTCTCCTGATTGTATGTCTCATTGCCCTCTCACTCGCGACGTGATCTGACTCGCGGTCGAAGAGCGGACGAATAAGCGATGTTTATAATCCAAGGAAGTGCAGTGTCAATGTTTCTCCAGACAGCATACTCAACGAGCGTTAGAAATTCCTTCACCACAGGCGTGTCTTTTCTGGGAATTATTTCTATTGGTGCTGGCTTTGTGAATAACAAGATCGCAATCATTGTATTAAGAGCGCTCATGGGCATTGGTAAGTAAGAAGCTATAGGGCGTCGGATGTGTCACAGCATCTGCGATGTGACAATACCTTCCGCTCTCACACTCTTGGTGCATGTTTTCCCGGAACCTCTTGAACAAGCTCGGGCGATCGGTGTATTTGAAGGTTGTGGCGCAGCTGGAAATGGTAGGTGTTGGCGTTGTTCCCAACTTTGCAAACAACATTGTGACACGCGCAGTCGTCTTCTGGTTTGTTGCGCTCGTCGCCGCCATTCCAATCGCGCTGGGTTGTCTGTTCATGATCCCCCCGGAAGTTGCAAAGTCTAAAGATGAGCTTGACACACGCAGTTGCGAAATGGAAGAGTCTTGATCTGATCGGAATTTCGATTTTGACTGGTGTGCCTCATCCTCACAAAATACTAATTGATACGGTGCTAATATAGCACTCATTCTCTTCATTCCCGCGGTGACGTCTGGATCAGCTGTTGGCTGGGCCACCGCGGAAGTCCTTACTCTGTTAATCGTTTCGATATTTCTCACTGTTGGATTCTTCCAAGTATTGGAAAACTCTAATCCCTATTGACAAGGCGGCAATGTACGCCATGCCTTCTCTTTTTCGTGTCCGTGAGTTCATTGTTCCCCGGCCTAGACCTTACATGGTTCTAGAACAACTTCTCCGTCCTCTTTGGTTCAGCGCTGTCTCCATTCTTTTGGTTAACCGCCCTCTTCACTGTGTTCACGACTTTGTGACAAAGTGTTTTTCACTGGACGATCATCTCAACCGCAGTCCATGTGTAAGCATGCGCTCTGAAGGTACAAACCATCCTTTAGGCTCCCTTTGGCTCCCTTGATAATGAATTTCACAGGGTCGCTGTCTAGAAGCTTCAGCCAGAAATGGATCATTCTAACTGGCCTTTCCATGGTAACCGTAGCCACCGTTCCACTCGCTGTAAGGTGGTCGTCGGCCAGAGGATTACTGGCCCTACATATTCCCTGCTTTCTCTCTTGGTGGTGCTGGCGCAATGTTGACATATAGCCACACAAAGTAAGTGGGACGTACTCCTATTCCCTGCGTCACACCTGATAATCACAGTTTCACAGCATCGCTATCTTCCAAGCGACACCAAGCATCCATGGCGGGTACGGTAAGCGCAATCTTCTATGGAGCCCTCCAATTTGGTTCCGCGATCGAGCTTGCGGCGTTCAGCTCGAACGAAACGTCCGTGGAGGCTACCCATGGTGGTGGCCCGCAAGAGTACCATGGGCGTGTAGCCGCCTTCTGGTTTCTGCGTTGATCGAAATTCTCTCGTGTGTCCTACTTTTTACCAAAAGGGGGACGGACCGCGGACCACAACCAAAGCCTGATGTCCACGACGACGATATCGCAGTGAGGGCCCCCCCGGGGGGAAAGCCCAACGAAGCCAAGGATGGTCCACTGGCGGTGGAGGAGGGGCGCATGCACCGACCATCGCTCGCAAGGTCAGATTGTAACCACAGCGATAGCACCTTGCAACACGTCGAAGACGCAGCTTGAACTACTGTATACGTCGCCCTTGTACCGAATGCAAATAATTGCTCGTATCAATCCTGTGCGAATACATTGTTGTAAATTAGCATCGAGAACACAACCTGCTGTGGTAAATGCAACTGCGGGTACTTCAGTTTGTGTAACAACGCACCTAGTCTGGCGACCAGCCCGTCTATCGACCTGCGACGCATCACGGAAAACACGTACACACCGCGGAAAGTAGATCCACTAGGCACCAATAGAGGATCTGTTGATCAAAGGGTACTTTGCTCGAACGAAAACTCTTCGTCGTCTTGTGCAATGCCCACGCCGCGCGGACGACCAGACTCGTCCACCATATTGTCATAAAACTTCGAGGTGATCTCGCTTGTGTGTGCATCATCCACAACCCACATCGCCCCAATGACCGAAAGGATTTCTGTTGACCTGTACAGTCCATAGTCTGCGCCGTGTAATACAGTCTTTGCCTGCCCATTCTTGCTGACTCAGTCCGTCCTGTGGCATGCCTTCTCATGCATTGGGCCGAGTTATCGGCCTGCTAGCATGGGTCCGGACCTCGGCTTGGCCCAGTGCACCCAAAACCTATCCTCGCTGGTGCCTGACGGTGTCGAACGAAAGTAGTGTCGGAATGCATGTCACTCAAGGTACTGCATACAAAATTGATGGGTGTCAGTAGCAAGAACATGTCTGGTATCAAGAACACGAATCCAGATGAGATATCTCATGAGCACGGATATTATGCCAGATGTATGAGCATCGACGCTGATAGGCATGACGGACTCTATCACAATCAACTCGTATTCTCGTTCCATCTGTAAATAAAGAGACTCATCAGCGCCCCGGCGAAAAAGAGCGGCGACGCGCTTAAAATGCATGTACTCACAAATCCAAAAACAGTTTCCAGAGTATGGAAAACATGATGCCCTGTAAACCATTGGCCAAGATCCGTGTTTTCAGGCCTCGTCCAAACAAGCCCTGGACGCCGTCGGCAGTAATCACTGCACGCGCTGCATCCATATACCCGATGCGGATAGCGTTGACTTGGCGGTAGGTCTTGACTACACGTAAGGAGTTCGAGACGCTATCGGAAATTACGGACGCTGTGAATCCGATGAACGCTGAGCGAAGAAGCTTCTCAACAACGGTGGTGGGTAGGGGAAGGGTCGCATCGAGGTAGTTGTATGTCCCGAACCACTAGACAGATCCGAGTCGAACCCAAGAACAGCGCAACAAAGAGAGGAGTACCTACGGGATAATGACCCACGAATGTGGCTGCTGCTGTTGCTAAGGCACCGTACCAAAGAGAACCGATGCCATATTTCTTGACCTAAACACGAGAGACCAAGGTACATGAGATCGTGTCATTCCTACAAGTTGATCACTAACCCTAGCTCTGAGCAGTGGTATACCATCCTTTCCTTGAGTTTGCATGGTAGTCTTGATAGTATCAACCGGCGTCAAAATCATCCTGAAGCATGCAGCGGCCAGGCTCGCAAAAACGGTTTTGACGAGCGTCGGGAGTTTTCTCATAAATGTGTTGCTCTGCAAGAGAGCGAGAATGCCCGCGTTGGCTGCGGTATCACCAAAGCGCGACACAGGTCCTTGAATGAGTGCGGCGGCGAGACCCTGGTAGTACCTCGTCCAGCCACCGTCTGCATAGAGGGTCTTGATCGCGTCGGTGGTCGTCGTTCCGTAGCGGTATTGATAGTTCATGACTGTCCGCAGAGGCTATGGGGGACCACTGAGCACAGTTAAATGTAGACGCTTATCTGCATTTACCATGAGGGTCAAGACCTGGAGGACCATAGCTAGATACGAAAACATGAGTTACTGTTCAACGTTCGAATCCATACCTGAAACTCTCACCTGCGGCGCCACTGAGTCCACCACCGAGTGCACTCTTGAGAGCCTTGCCCAAGTCGAACTAGGACATGCGAAACGAGCATGAATGAGTAACTCCCAGCGGAGCATCACGCGAGACAAAACCGCACCTCAGCATCATCCGCGTCGACGAATCCTTTGATGAAGAGACCTAACACGATGAGGGACGAGAGCACGACGACGCTCTGGAACGCAATCATCGACCATGACCTCGTCTTCGGAGCGTCCGCATCGTCGGCGACGAGAGTGTCGCCGGACTCTTCGTCACTGCCCGCAGGGTCCTGGATAGGTTCGTCGTGATAAGTGGGTGGTTTAGAAGGACTCAGCAGAGGCTGGGCCTCTGGGTTGGTGGTCGACCCGGCAGACATGGGGGGTTAGTAGGAAGCGAACAAGTCCACACTTCTCTCCCCACGGTGATCTGACGAATCCGAACTTATCATGGATGAAAGTATAGAAAGCGTGAGATTGTCACTTGACTGGGATGCTACCCGAAAGCCCGACGAAGATCAGACCTACTCCACAACATTGTTGGTGTCACCTGGATTTACCCACTCGATAATTCTCGCAGTGCTACTTTGGCTCGACTATACCAGATGAAACACCAGTCAATGAAACATGTAAGATATTTTCTTCGACGTGCTGTGGCACCTTCACAATCGTGTTAGCAGCGAGAAAAACCAGCACTTCGTAGGTGGCGTCATGTCGTGATTTTGCGTGCTCTGCTTGCCAATGTGAGCAACTCACGGAAGGAACCTCAACATACCGCCGGCTGCTAAGTACTGTACCGCAACTTATAGTAGGTTTTCGGGTCGAAACGGAGAGACACTCGTTTCATTCAGACCAAGATCCTACTACCAAGCCGGATGCTCACGAATACGATAGCCGAGCAGCATTGGGAACAAACTGTAGAACCGATCTGAGCCGCTCCCCACAGTCTCAAGTCAGTGTTGGTACGTCAACTTCGATACCTCGATGAATGGTGCTCCACAAAGACGGACAATTCGCGCTTGCAACAGTAAATTAAGTAGAACGTGGGGTTGTGAGTGTGTATGTAAGTTTCACAAGGCTTACCTGCTAAGTTGACACTGATTCGAGCGGGTTGAACCAAAAGGTCAGAGGTTGGAAGAATCGTTCAAGCGTAGAGGGATCCTACCCCACAATCAACTTGAACCAGTTGTTATCACATCCAAATTGATCGCGAGGGCCCCGGGAGTCGGGAGGCTTGTCCCGTCAGTTCAACCCTGCCCGGAATCACTAGCACTCATCGCTCATTGTTCAGAGGAACTCTAGAAGACCCAGAGGAATATTCAGCAGTACGGGCACCTACCTCAGCATGAACAAATTAGATCAAAGTCGTCGTACCCGTCTGGGTCTTGACATTCCAAGCTCTGAATCGTTCGCTGACCATTGCAAGCTTCAAAGTGTGATCACTCAGTGGGCGCGCGTTCACCTGCGTTCAAATGTATCCTAACCGAGGTGAGGCTTCGATCCGATTCCATGACAAAGTGGCCCGACGGACTTGTACATAAGGGAGACGACGTTGGCTCATAGGTTCCACCTCATTTGAAGTCGCTCACGATCTGCGCTCGCCATGTTTAGCTCAGCGGTGGTTCTAGCTTCGGTGGCACCACTGGTGGCTCTACTAGCGGAACAACAGGTGGTACAACAGGTGGAACCACAAGCAGCACTACTGGTGGTAAATCAGGTGCCACCCCTCCCAGCTACTACAACCAGTACCTCTTCCAGCGGTGGCAGCTCCTCCAACCCACCCGGCGTCACCAGTGGTACTGTTGGCCTCCAAACTGGCAGCAGCATCGTCGTATACATCGTCGCTACCCTCGCTGGCGTGTTCATGTCCCTCTAGAAAAGAAATCAACGCGACTGTTCATCGGGGTTTCTGGATTCGAGAATTCGATTCGTCTCCCCCCCCCGCCTTCCGTCAACCCGCAACGTCCGTATATCTGGTCGCAATCATGCAATTGTGTGGGGAATGAACGCACAGCAGATGGCGATGACATTTGCGCTGGCTCACTCGCCCTTCCTCGCCAACGCGTTTCTTATTTTCGTTTTTACATACATAACCCATCAATACGCATGTATAGCAGCCCCCATTCGACGTTTTAGTCGAACATTGGAAGCAAGCAAAAAGTTCTATCAGCGACGTGTCAATGGTCGTATACGCGCGCGAGCAACAACTTATATCCTCTCATCATGCCCTTCAAGTTGAATGGTTCGAGTCAATTGCATACTTGGGTTGAGCTTTTCCCCTCATGAAGTCATGCGAAAATCGATTTACCAACCAACGACATTGTCGACTCGGTGACAACCTGACAGGGCTACAGCAAGTTTAATGGTGTCCGGATCCGTCGGTACCGCGACCATACAAGCGAATCTCCAACTCAAATACTTATGTACCTAGCGGTGATCCGCCGGCATGCACCAAGTCGGATTAGTCTTGCCTTCAGCTCCAGGTAATTTCCACACGAGTGTCCTGAGCGCAATCATTATCGTCACACGGATTTAATAAACTTGCGACGTACACGCGAAGAACGCCCGAAAAACAAGACCAAACGAAAGCGCGAGGATGACTAGACAACATTCATTTCAACGCACGAGTTAGTCTACACATGTAAACGAGCGACCACGAGTCGTCAGCCGAAAACTATTACAGGCGTGAGTTCGAGAGAGTCATAAGTTCTCAAGACATAAGAGATATCGTTGATGCTATAGTAAAACAAACAAACATACAAGACGATGGCAGGTAGGATATCGGGAGTAAGATCAAAGTATGACACTGGTACATTTTGCATGAGAGAAACGACGGGGGTGTTCTAGGAAATGGATCTCTTATGGGGCCATTAGTGCGGGCGGTCTCTGCAACAGATGGTGTTGTTTAGCAATCTGGACGCGCTCCTGAGCACGCTCGCCAGCGAGTTTGTTGATCGAGTTCAACAGGTCACCGCGTCGTAATGGTTCTGCGTGCGAGCGCGAATGGTCGGTAAGGTCTCGCCGAAAGATGAACAAGGTACGTACTCGTGATGTGATCGTCCATGCCTGCTTGCAAGCATCGTTCACGGTCACCAATCACTAAAAGGAGGGCTTAGTTTCAAAATCAACAAGCATGTAAAGCAGACGCACTAGCATGTGCAGTGAGTGCGATGATCGGCGTCCGCAAGAGACCCTTGTGCATTTCAAAGGCTCGAATAAGCTCTGTGGCTTCCATCCCTCCCATGAATGGCATCGACACGTCCATCTAATACCTAGTGTTTAACCCACGGATCATCAACAACCAAGGACAGACTCACAAGAATGATATCAAACGGCTTTGCCTGCAGACCTCTCTTCTTGAACGCATCTACAGCCAAGCTGCCGTTCTCGGCAATCTCTACTGAGTGGCCATATTTCTCCAGAATTTTCACGGCTAATTTCTGGTTGACCATGTTATCCTCAGCGAGGAGAATGTCAAAGACGATGTCATTTGGGGCAGAAACTGGAGATACGGTATTCGACTCCAGGGCTGAAATTAAGGCGGCGGCGAGATCTTGTGGCGTCACAGGGGTAGTCACTTGAGAGCTGATACTATTGTCTAAGCACCACTTGACTGAAAAACCGTACTGGTTGAGAGAGCAGGAGATAGTTCCAGCGGTGGCTACACTCACGGTTGAGCCTGGGCATCGAAGGTGCCAACAACACAATCGGGATGTACCGCAAGTGCTCATGTTCTCTTATACTCTCCGTCTGTGCAACATGAGGTCAAAATGACATGGACGTGGAGAGATATTCAAATAGCATACCATCGTGAGAGAATCGACGACGATGGTGTCAAAGTGGGGACAACGTTCTTTGTCCGCAATTTCGACAACGTTGTGGGTGATATACGCCTTGAGACCAAGTTCTTGAATTCTTTGAACGACGCCAGTGGTATCACCTAGCGTATCGACAAACACGATCGCCCGTCTTTGGAATGGCTGCATTTTTTGCAACGTGTGCTCCATCGGGCTTTGGCTAATTTGGGACGTGATCGTGAAGAAGAACTTGCTGCCTTTCGCAACCTCACTCTCAACCCACATGTTGCCTTGCATGAGGTTGACGAGTCGTTTTGAAATTGAGAGACCTAGACCCGTTCCACCATATTCCTGTCGGCCGAATAACGGTGATTAAATTATTTTCATGGGATGGGGATAGAGGGTGTCGATACATACACGTGTCGTAGATCCATCTGCCTGGCAGAAGGTATCGAATATGAGATTCAGCTTGTCTTTGGCGATACCAATACCCGTATCTGTGACACAGAACTCCAGAGTGACACTCTGGTCGTCCAGCGCCAGAAGTCGCGTGCTAAGAGCGACGTGCCCTTTGCGCGTGACTTTCGAGGGTGTAAACTTTATGGCATTTCCAACGAGGTTCGTGATGACTTGGCGTAGCCGAAGAGAATCGCCGATCAACTGATCTGGAATGTCGGGGTCTACATCATAGGTGAGGTCTAGATTGTTCTGCGACGCTCGGACTACCAGAGTCTTCAGAATACCAAAGACCGTCTGACGGAGGGAATAGGACACCGCTTCCATAGTCATACGACCAGCTTCAACTGCGAAAACCTGAGTTCGAAAACTGCCATCAAACGTAAAGGACCCACTCTTGGAGATATCCAATATGTCATCGATGATCAGTAATAACGAGCGGGCCAAAGAGTGGACTAGTAACAAACTCTCCCTCTGTGATCTGTTCAGATCCGAGTCTAGAGTCAGCTCTGTCATACCAATGATGCCGTTCATTGGGGTTCTTTGTCCATATCAGTAACCCGCAGACGTCAACAATCAGCAACACGTGTCATACCTGATTTCGTGGGACATATTCGCCAAGAACTCGGACTTGGACCTATTTGCCAATTCGGCAGCTTCCCTTGCGGCGGTGTTCTTCTGGATGGAGTCACGCAAGTTGAAGACCATCTGATTGATCTGCGTCTTCAATGAATCCATCTCTCCGCTCGCCTCGACCGTGATGAACCGAGTGAAATCGCCGTCCATAGCTGCCGCCGAAATCTGGGCAAATCCACGCACTTGCGTGGTCAAGTTTCCAGCCATGGTGTTGACAGACATTCTGCATCGCAAGCAAAACAATTAATGAGTATGATGAAGTAGATCATAAGAGGGACGTCAACGCACGTGATTTCTTGCCAGATACCCTGGACGTTACCCACTTCGGCTTGGACACCTAATTTACCTTCCGTACCGACTTCGAAGGCAACTTTCTTGACCTCCTTAGCGAAGATGGCCAATTGGGCAATCATGTCGTTGATGGTGTTTACCAAGCTCAACATCTCTCCAGAGACCGAGACACCAGTAATTTGCTGCGTCAAGTCGCCACGAGCGACAGCGGTCTGAGAGGGAAATTAGAAATATGAATAAAAATAAAAATAAATGGGTGAACGTACAGTGGCGACGGCGATGGTTCGGACTTGCAAGGTCAACTGAAACACCCTCCGTGAGCGCAAATCGAGTTGGGAACAAAGGACCACTCACGTTGGCAGCCATGACGTTGACGTTATCCGTGAGATCCTACAGTCAGCCTCTTTCAGTAAACAGCTCTTTCCATCCACCACAAACTTGAACTCACTTTCCAGGTGCCACCGACATTGGTCACGCGGGCTTGTCCACCCAATCGTCCCTCCGTTCCGACTTCTCTTGCGACACGAGTGACTTCATCGGCGAATAAACTCAAACTCTCAGTCATGCCGTTCACAGTTTCCTTCAACTCCTTGATCTCGCCGCGTACATCGACCTCGATTTTCCTTGTCAAGTCACCAGCTGCGACAGCCTTGGTGACTTCAGCGATAGAGCGCACTTGGTTGGTCAAATTCATGGCCATCAAATTGACATTGTCCGTCAAGACCTATCCATCGCGAAGGAGCATGTCAGCCAATGCTCGGTCGCCAAAGACACAACTAACCTTCCACATGCCCTGAACGTCAGGAACAGAGGCCTGACCTCCCAAAATACCCTCCATTCCAACTTCCAAGGACACACGACTGACCTCATTCGCGAGGGTCGACAATTGGGCTACCATAGAGTTGACAGTCATCTTCAAATCAAGCATCTCTCCCTGGACATCGACGTTGACGACCTTGCTCAAATCACCCAACGCGACAGCCTTTGTAACCTCCGAGATAGACCGCACTTGATCAGTCAAATTACTAGCCATTTTCTGCGGAAAAAAAAACCGTCATCAAACGAGTTTGAGGATCCAAACTTGAGAAAACCTCACGTTGACATTGCGTGTCAAATCTGCCCAAGTACCTTGTACACCCTCGACGCGAGCCTGACCACCCAAGATACCCTGAGTTCCGACCTCCAACGCGACACGCGTGACTTCAGATGCAAATGCGCTCAATTGGTCCACCATAGAATTGACAGTGCCCTTCAAAGTCGACATTTCACCCTCGACTAAGATTTCGATCTTCTGGGTCAAGTCACCCTTGGCGACAGCAGTCGTGACTTTGGCAATAGACCGCACTTGATCCGTCAAACTCGAACACATCCGATTCACCTGCGACAAGATAAACATCGAACAGTCTCATAATGCCTCGACGACTTACATTCCGAACCAATTCGAACCAAACACCCTCGACATCAGGAACGTAAGCTTGACCACCCAACTTTCCTTGAGAACCGACTTCGAGTGTGACACGAGTGACCTCAGCAGCTAATGCCCGGAGACGTATAACCATTCCGTTGACAGTGTTCTTCAAGTCCAAGATTTCTCCGCGAGCATCCACGTCGATTTGCTTTGACAAATCACCCAACGCGACGGCTTTCGTGACCTTGGCGATACTCCGGACTTGATTCGTCAAATTGGCGGCCAACTTGTTGACGACACCCGTCAATTCACGCCATGTGCCTTCGACATCCAGCACGAGAGCCTGACCGCCCAATTTGCTAAAAGGAGATTTTCAAAGATGGGACGAAAAAGGCATGTCGGTTAGGGCCTACCCTTCCGTACCGACCTCCTGACTGACACGAGTGACTTCCTTGGCAAACTGACCCAATTTGTCCACCTGATTGCAAGAGTAAGTATGGATTGCCCATCTCGTTATGCGTTCTGGAGATAGATACCATAGTGTTAATGACGTCCTTGAGCTGCACCATGACGACACCCTGGACAGGAACGGTAATCTTCTGTGACAAGTCACCGCGAGCGACAGCATTGCAAACACGTGCGACATCCTGTACTTGGGCCTTGAGCAAACGCAGTTCCTCGACGGCACTCATGCCGCTCTCAAAGGCAGCAGCAGCGAGAGGGCCGGGAGGGACGACGAGCGGTGATCCCGATGGAGATCCGTTGAAACTATTGATGCGACTCATCGTCATCGTATCCGTGATGACTTTGCCACAGGTTGGGCAGGACATGCGCTCGAGATGGGAGGTTGGAGGCGCCGATGCAGACGAGTTTGAGTACGCACGTTGCAGCTTAGAGGGGTCGAAGTTGTTGGAAATGTTATCAAGCGATAACGACATATTCTGGGCGCGAGAGCTGATCTGGCTAGTCGGAGGGCGATCAACATCAGCGGCGGCCACCATTGCGCCCTCTGCCAACATTTCGACATCCGCTGAGCCATCGGCGTTGTTGAGGGTAATATCGGACCTATTTGAGAAGAAGCCGCGTACGGCGCTTGCGTGCTTGGTGGTCATCGTGCTAGGCTGCGAGGGGAAAGAAGGAATATGATCCTTCTGAGAAGAAGAAGAGGAGGATACGGGAGTGTCGCCTACGCTGCGCCTTTTCTTAGTCTCTGACCCATTTGCTTGCCAAGATTCGCAGGCCTTTATGGAGGCGAGGGTTTCCTCTGCGGTGTACATTCTGCGGGCGACGGCAGAGAGGGAGCGGAGGATGGAGTCCGTCTGCCAGTCACTGGGGCCGTCGTATCGGGGTGGGGGGGTAGACATGGGACATAGCTCGTAAGTAGAAAGGAGAGCGATGAGGTGTGAGAGAAACGGGTCGTTGAGACCACGAGTGTACTCGCCCATCGAGCTCATCGTCGGGGACGACGGAGGTGGATGATGGTGGTGATTGGAGAAGGAGGAAAAAGGGCCGGGGGACTGGGAATGACTCACAATTGGAGAGTATTATGATAAACTAATTTTACAACTAGCGAGTACGCCCATGTAAGTCAGTCGCAGAAAATAATCTCCGCACAGGCCCACTTTATACAAAGCAGGTTTTATAGGTTCCGATACATACAGCTTCTTTACATGTTCTCCTAGATGTACACCGGCAGCGTAGGGTTCAGCCCAATCCAATCAATTCCCTCCACGAAATCCTTGTCATCGATCAAAAAGTCCTGTACATCCCTCTGTCAGCTCCCCTCGGACCCCGAGACCAAGGGCCACTCACCAATGGACACTCGACCAGAGAACCCTTGACCTGGTCGAGCCGCTCCTTGACCCGGTGCAAAGGGATCCCGGGCACAACATGTCCCGGGTTCACCTTGGGCACATAGTGCTACTCATTTTGTGAGTCACTCGACGCCCCGCATCAATAGCACAATCACGCACCTCGTAGGCCGACCACGATCGGACAAGGTTCGTCGGCACAGGTCGGAACAACTCGGTGAATACCTCCCTGTTCCTACGTGCCGTGTTATACAACAGATCGAGTGTCTCGTCCGCGAGTGGGTCTGCAATCGCAGCATCTGCGGGTAAATACGTCTCATCGACATTGGGTATCGGTGCTGGTTGCATGAACGAATCCGGTCGAGAAGTCGTGTGCTGAGGCTCGATAAGACCCAGGTGCTCTGCAATCGACAATCAATGTTCACCCGTTATCTCGTATCAACACGGCTGGCTTACCTCTGAACAACTTCCGTCTCAAAGTAGCAGCAAATCGTGCTGCCGCATACGGATGTCCGTCCATCGTCGTCCGAATCGTATCGTCATCTTCTACTACCAGCGCAATCTCGGAGTCACCATCACCCTACGCAATCAATCAGCCCATGACCAATGACACAGGGCGCACAATCTGGCACTTACCTTTTGACTGCGATCGTTAAAGTTGGCAGATCCCATCTGGATCACCTCGTTAGCCCCAATCATGCGCATGACATGAAACTGGTACCCACAATGACAACTCTGTCGTCCACAATCATGACTTTGCTGTGGATATATAGCAGCTCCGAAACATAACTGCCGCGGCCCTTCAGCCTCCATCCCTCACCGAGCACGGATTCACGCACCAGTTCAGCTCCTCCTCCTCCGACCCCATCCACGTCTCATTTAGCAACGACCGCCTCCCTTGCAACGCATGATGTGACACCGAATCCGCCACCGCCTCATCCGACCGCAGATTTTGCGCACCAGACTCGAACCGCTCAATGACCTGTCTCGCAGCTTCAATGGACTCGGGAAGGGGTACCTTGTCCTTCTTGACAGACGTCTCCTCCGTCACGGCGATCCCAGTTTTCGCTTCCTGGGGGACTTTGACATAGACCTCGCGAGGGACGTCTTTTCCGAAAAAGTTCCTCCCCACCCATTGACGCGCGAGTGCAATCTGCGCTTCATGGAACGTCACACCTGAAAACTCTTCCATTTGCGCAATCACGGTCGCTGTCATGCACGAAAACTCTTCCATCAGAATCCCAGCGACATAGAAACACCGACTCACACATGGGAGCATTGATGCGATCGTACGACCGCAAATTGAAGAACCTTATGTAGTCCATCCTAATGGGCGATCGTGAGACCATAGAAACTCGCAAACGTAGCGGAAATACGCACGGCTCATAGCCTGCCTGGCGGATCTCCTCGTAGATACTATGTCCACCCCTGTTGATGGTACGATATTGCGCCGCCATGATCGTCTTCAATGCAGTCTCTTTCTTGATGTCTCCCGCAAATCCTGGAACCTCGGGAATGACGACGATGACCTATGAGCATCGGAACGCCCCGAGTTAGCGAACGCCCAATTATCCCCTTCGTTTGTCACGCTGACCTTGAACTTCTTCCCAGCTTGGGCGGCCTCGATGATACGCTCCACCAAGGCCTTTGCGATCTTGTTCTTCACCGGGCCTTCGTTTCGGGTATTGGATATACTGGATATAGCACGAGCACCTCAGCAAACCTGTCAGAAAGCGGACGGTGTGCTACGCACAAGAACTGATTCTCTGTTGAAACGTTGATAGTTGATCAACGCCCGTAACCACCACGAGGCATGCATTACGCCCATCGATACTGAAAGGTGACAGGAACGTAAGGGACAGGAACTTACCGATATAGATGAAGTGGTTGGCTTCGCGAATCAACTGGATGTCTGGTAATGATAGGGGGGCCCGGTCATACTCACACAGTGTATAGAAGCAGTAGGGAAGCGAGCAAACGTACAAGCGTTCTGAATGCTATGTTCAGTAAGGACACCGTGACTCCAGTCCGACACGCTGCGAACAACTTGGACACGGCATGTCCCGTGTGGGGGTGGTGTGTATGGGTGTTCGACCCTGTCATTGAAATCGAGGTGGAAGCGCTGCCTAAACCTGTGGCCCATCTGGTGCCATTGTTCACGATGAGGATGATCTAGAAATACGTAAACGGGGATCTCACAAGGGGAATAGTACGTACAAGCAACAGCCTCGGTGGGTGCAACTTCAACGTTGTGGGGGAGCGCAAGCCAATCAAACCGCCTGGGGATAGGGGTGAATGAGGTGATACGGACACATTCGTCACTACGCACGGATCATCACGGTACTAAGAAGAGGTAGCTGAGTCCAAGTGACAGGACATGCAATTCAACACGTACCTTGCGACGTTTGATCTCGTTCCAGCGCTCTACGAAATGCTGACAGATATCGAGCACCACAGAACCACATATCGTCATGTGGACCTACGACATGGTCTCCAGCCAGCGAACCATTCATCCAAGAAACAACTCACATCATGCCAGGGCATCCTCGCAGTCTCTAGAATGGAGACTTCATTACTAACATAGTTTGGAACGTCCTGGAAGTCTAGGCAACGAGCGTTGTTGTAGTCTTGTCCCGGGAAGAGAGTGCGAGCAAAGTCAGTCGGGTGAACGTCAGCCAATGGGTGATTGTGGGTATCCCAACGTCCGAAACACAAGTCTAATCCTCCAATACAAGCTCTGTGATTGTCGACGACGACGACCTGCGCGCAAAACATGCATCAGAGTACCTTCTAACAATCATGATGAATCCTCGAACCTTCTCGTGATGGGACCAAAACTCGACGGTATCTGCGGATGACAACTGAGAAACACAAACAGAACACAAGTTCCGCCATGACATACCCTTACTACCGATATGATCAGGGTGACGCATACATGCAATGTTTGGATGGAGCGCTTCCAACGCAGCCTGTCAACTCGGTCAGACTTGTGTAGAACATACACGACTCTCACATCCTTGCCTTGGTATGCTTCGAATTCATACTCATCGTCTGGGTCACTTCCTTGTAAACGACGACATAAATCTTGACGCCTTGTTCAGCCTTGCGCTGCAACAGCCTGTCGAGACGCCATTGTTCGTTCTGAGCCGGGGGTCGGCTGGTGAGCGGAGATAAGTCTATCGCACGTTCGTCCCTCCCGAAAATCCCAGCGTGAACGTACCGAAGGTATAACTCCGGCGTGAGCCACCAATCCTGTACACATCCCTCAGCGAGAGAAAACACGTTGACGATCTGGAGGAACGCATACCAGGATGAAGATCACGTCCCTCGCGCTATCGAGTATCTCAGACACAGCCCACATGTAATCCTGGCCATCAATATGCCTTGTCGGGGGGGAATGAAGCCGCACTGGTTCAGCCTCTACCACAGCACATACACACGCGCAAGGGATGAGTTCACGTACCACTTGATCGCGTTCTCCTGCCTCTGACCCGCAAAGCTCTCGAATCGATGACTGGCATTGATCCTGGCCCGAATCTCGTCGTCGAGTTTCTCTTGCGGGGTATCATGGCGACCTGTACATGTGCCATGCAGCACCCGATCGTGGTTAGATCGAACCCTCACAGAGCAAGCACTTGTTGAGGACTTACGATCGGTATCCAACAGGCCTGGGGTATCACAGTGTGTAGAAACAATAAGAGAAACGATGACACCGCACAAAGATAATGGACATACCGATTATCTGATCACGGGCGCGTTCGATGCCCTCGGGGAGCCGTTCGGCGTAGTCGAGGACTTTGTCTAGGAAATTCATGGTGGAGGTTCAAGTGCGAGAAAGATACTGTTCTTATTGTTACCGCTGCGCCTTCCCTGGACCTAGAACCAGGGGGTGGCAACGGACGGATCACGCCATGACAACCACTGCATTCCGGATTTGTTTTATTACCGGCAGCGAGCGTTGACATGGACAGCCATCACTATCTCGCTTATCTGGTCTTGGGAACGGTGATCGCAAATATAGATTCGGTCGCACAACCTTTCCGTAGGTCTCTAGTCAAGTCCGTGAAGCGATACACTGATCAGGAAGAGACAACCTTAAACGGATCCGAGCCACCATTATCCAGTCCCACCAACACAGCCCGCCTCACCGCGCCCAGGTACTCCGCAAGCCTGCGTCCGTCCGGGTGCAAAAAGTCATCATAGAGCTTGTACCGCGAATCCGCGACAATGTTGACAAGTTCGAGCGCGACTTTGAGGTTCCTATCATGTGTGTCAGTTTGAGAGATAACGCGGGCAAGATGTGGTCGAACCCTGGTATATGCTCCCTTGAAGAGCACAGCATAACGTGTAATCGCAGAATCAACTCAGGTATGTAAATTTGCCGGATGCGTAGCATTTCACGATGTCGGCTGTCTGCGTGGCGCTATGAGAAGCGAAAGTAGCGGATGATAGACAGTACAAACCAGCAGGGTTGCTTTGGTCTGGTAGCATCCAGTCAGAAGTGAGCAGCTTCACGATGGACCCGTATGCTTGGTTAATGAGACCCTGATGGGAATGACATCAGCTGTGTGGAAGTGTCAAAGACGTTGGTTTACATTGTAGTCCTTCAACCACGCTATCCGAGTATCCTTGTTCATCAAAGAGGCTTCCAATGACTGACATTCTACCACTCGGTCGAGAAGTCCCCATACGTTGAAAAATTGTCTGTAGTGGAGATATTCCGTTGCACGTTCTTCGGGTTCGTCGATGGAGGCAAGTTCACGCGGCAACATGTCCAGCAGGCCACGCGCCAAAGCGACGCGTCCAGAACCTTGGTATGTATGAGCGACAGATTGAGGTCGGAACACTAGACATACCAAGGAAGTATCGCAATATCACTGTAGCTTGTTCGAGGGCAGTGTCGTGAGTAGCTTCCATAAAGGTTGTCCACTCTATGGAGCGGAGCAGCAACGTCTCCATCTCCGACGGTGGATTTTGCATTGCGATGATCGATGGAAGTGGGCCTTTCAGCTGAGGTAGTATCTGGCGAATTACAAGTTTAACACGATTCAAGAAACCAAAACAACATCACAAACATCAAAGGACTTCTCAATCGTTCGCTCAGCAGTGACAATGGCAACACGGTCCACATCAAGACCGTGTTCGCGTGCACGTGTCAGTGCTAATTTTCGTTCCTTGATATCGGCAGAAAGATCGAGGGAAGTGAGGAACATAGCATAACGCTCCACAGCATTATCGCCCAATGCACCAGCATACATGGCGATGAGGTCGCGCTGACCAGCACGCTGGATCCAGAGACAATAAATATGATGTTTCAGATCGATTCGTGATTGATACCGACCTCGAGGACCTGAAGATACGCCTCCAAAACCACTTGAGTGGCCAATGGTGGTACAGTAACGTCAATCAATTGCAGGAAGAGACACAGGTGGGCAAAGAATCGCGTCATTGTGGGGTATCTAGCACACGAATGCATAATCTTTCTCGACAGAAGAAAGAAGAATACGTACTCTGACGATTCAGAATCGTATATGCCGTCCCTCAGGCCAGCTGTGAAAGTCTCCAACAACGGGCTTGTCCGGTCGAGAATGATTGCCAATTGAGAGACATGAAAAGCGTTATCTGCGGGAGGACTGCCAGATCGTTGCTCAACACGAGAACCAGAGGGGAGGGAGGAAACGAATATCTCACCCATCGTCGACATTGACGCCACCAAGTGTCTCCAGCGCCGCACTCGCTTCCTTCTCCCATTCCTCCTCCTCTTTTTCGTCTGCGTCTTCCACAGATATGGGCAAATCTTTGAGTGACTCAAATCCACCCTCCCAGTAGCCTCCTCCCAACTTGATCATTTCCGCGGCTTGCTTCTCTTCGCACAGTATACTTACTTGAGCCCATAGATGATCTTCCCAGGTCCGACATGCCGACTTGAGGACGTTGAATGTTTGAGGGGTTGGCGCGAGTGCCGCATATAATGCTCGCTCGGGATCGGGTAAGTTGGGCTATAAAAATATCAGACAAGTTGAATTGGAGCAAAGATGGTGCCGTTTTACGTTTAGAGCAGTTTTTACACAAGTCGACTTCCATAACCGCCGGCGTCTGTTGCCTTGCCAGCCCTCTGCATCATCTTCGTCCTCGAAACCCTCCTCGCGTGGTTCGTTTGCTTCGTAGATAATGAGTACAAGCGCGTCAATCGAGCTTCTTGTGACTTACCGATTGCTCGCCACTGGAACAGTAATGACCCACGGATACTCGCAGCGCGCCATGGTTGGTGGGCTTTTCGACACAGTTGCACCGCTTCATCCAATCTCCCCGCACGCACGAACGAATACAGCGATTGAGTCAACGTTTTTTCAAAGGCCTTGCAGACAGAAACTCAGTTCCCATACCCCAGCCCAGACGCACGCTGTTCACTCACCGCGTCATCCGCAGCCAACGACTTGCCATCCCCTCTATTCACTGCATCCGGATCAAACTCTGTGACGAGTCCTTCTCTCGTGCCATGTCCAGTACGTAACGCCTGCATCACGGTGTGTTTTGTGAACTTCCAGTACCCGGTGGTGGCTTCGGGATGTTGTGGTGATGATGCGGTCTCGTGGAGCCACTCACGCACGATGACGAGTTCTGTGAGCAAGGGCGACGCGTGCATGATCACTTGCGCGAGGGTCAACGTTGGTGTGAATGGGTTCTGTGTGAGGATAGTGCGTGGATTGAGGTGGTGCTCTGGCTCTGTTTTTCGGGCGCTGCACGAGGATTTATGACCGGATGAATGGAAAAGACGGGTCCACGCACGGCATGAGTGCTTGTAGCAGGCCCCAGGTGTTGGCTTCCATCCGTAGCGCCTCTAGTTCGACCCGAGACATGTCTGAGGTGGCGCCGCTCTCCAGTTCTTCGACTCTGGTTGAAGCACGGTCTAGGACGACGAATGTTGCGATATGGGTAGGGTGGACTCACTGATCACGACATAACTGTCGCAGTCTGGGTGCAAATCCAGAAACGGGATCGAGGAGAGCTGGCAGGTCGTCTTTTATGCCCTGACATAGAGCGAGGACTTGCGCGAACGACGCATAAAGGGATTCTGACATGGCTGTGGATTCTTGGAAAGCCAGAGCATGAAACCGCGGTTGTTGGTCGACCCCGAGCGAGGTCAAAGCAAACGTGACATAGACCGTGTTTGAAACTCAGCAAAAGGAACGACAACAAATTCATGAATGTAAAATACAGTCCGAATGTGAGGCAGAAAAGTCAGAGAATGCTATGCGAATACATGAGTGAATCACTACCACTGTCGCGAACGAAACAACGAGCGTCAAAACAAGTCGGACATGAAGAAGAACATCTTGCTGCTTCAAAGGACCAGACGTACGGAAAAGGACTGGCGAGCAGAGACCAGTGTATTCTACTCCATTGGGAGATGGGGGTGATTCGGCATTGAATATTAAGAGACGAGGGAAACAGAGCGAGATCTATACGACTCAGAGAGCTCGATTACGCACCCCACTCATCTTCGGAGTCCATCTTCGAGACAACGAACACGTGTTCGGGGAACCATCCGGATTGATCAAACTCTACGCGTAATTCACCATACGAGCCAGTGAACGCAAGTACTCCCTCGACCACGAGTGCGCTTATTTGTATGCGACCGAGATCATCGCGGTTGGCTATGATCCCAGAGGACGAGATCACGCGGTGCCACGGCAAGGGGGAGGAAGTTTGTCCAAGGAACTTGACGACTTCCAGAACACATTGGCACCCGGTGACTCTCCGATAATACGGTACGAAGCATACCTTCAGTAACCCGTCTGGCTTTAGTTGGCTCCCCGAGCAGCTTGGCGATATGCGCACAGCTCGTGACTTTATGCGGGGGGATCATCTGAACGACATTGCAAACCTGGCAGGCAAGTTAGTAAAAGAGTGATTTGGAAGGCATGGAAGAAATATGTACTTACGGAAGCGTTGAATTGAGCGACGTCCATTTCAAGAGAGAGTGAAGCGCACGGGACGGTGCAGGATGATCGACGACTCTACAAACGATTGACGAGGGTGAGCCAGATTTATAGCTGTCGTTACAGTAGCAACGTCCGGTCGGGGCACCGGTCTTAGAAGCAGTTGTCAAGTGAGGCTAAATCAGACGGCACTGTTAATTCGGACGAGCTGCGCAGTGCGGTACCTGCTGCGCGCTGTCTAGCGTATCGGTTCCGTCATATATCCTGCCTTCATGCGCTTGTGCAAGCCAAAACTGACGAGTCTCGACATTTGTTTATTTAAACAGTGTCGATCAATCTATCGTTGATGGCTGGGCTTGCTGATGGTGATGCGCGATGTCGATGATGCCTGTAGCCTTGGGCAACGATTCCGATTGAAGAAAGCCTTCAGTCGCCCGCTCTATACATTGATCTGCGATTGCGATATGTCTTTTCAAGACAAGAGTCCATGTAAACCTTCCGAGAATAACGTAGTACCGATCATGGGTGGCTCGTCGGTGGGTATGTACCACAGAGCAGCCTCTTGGATATCTTGACTACTGTTCAAACCATCAGCATAGGATGTAGCAGTGATGATTTTGATACATGGGTTACTTTTCAGAACGCTGTAGCGGTGACCGTTCCAGTACACAGGTAGACTTTGAATATGCGCATCTCCCACCGAAACTGCCCCAATTTGACAGGGACATGGAGGTGACGAACGAATCCCGGCCGGCATGCGGCGGCACCCGTCCCGAGAGTTTCCCAGATTCAAACTCCGAACGTCTTTAACTTTGCATCGTTCATTTACCTGAGTCGGGAAATGCCGACTGCGCCGGCTGAAACATCGCTTGTTGATAATCGCACCTCGGGTACGAGCCGATAGTCGGGAATGATTGTCAGGAAGCCGCACGCTGCGAAAAAGGTACCCAATGCCTGGTACCCCATATTGTAGGGATTGGGAAATCGTTGTGAGCCGGTGTTATACCCACCGCCATAGATGAAGAAGAGCACTGGCAGGAGCTTCCCGTTTTGGGGGTGGAGAGTGCGGAACAAACAGCTTGCAATATAGTACTATGTAGTATCTGTATGGGTTTGCTGATGCTAGTAAACATGTCTCTGTCAGCGAAACTGTAGATAACAGGCCATATTTTCTGTGCTCACATTCAGTGAGTCACATATTGACGTAGAACCACTCAGTCCCTCCAGTGAATACTACCGACGATGATCGACGATCCTTGGATCGGTATGCGTCTTGCATGTTTTGGCACATATCTAGTGCCATAAATTTTCCATTCGGAAATTGGGTGTTGTATAACGGTGCTAGTTCTTCTTAGAGATATTGATGCAGTACTACTCTCTTGTACAAAATAACACTTGTCTCCCAACGGCAAGCTTCCTCGCGCCAACCGCCTGATCTCCGAGACAAATCAAGTAAGAAAATTTTCAGTATTCAAATTTAAAGGGGCCGATATCGCGTCGTCGACCCGACTGTTCCCCCTTGCCAACACTAATCCGGTCATCCCAAACCACCTGCGCCTACAGAAACCATGGTATTCCAGTGGCTCGAAATCTCCAGCTCTTTCCCATCACTACGGATTGCGAAACCCGCTCCAAAGCCTGGATTCGTTCCAGTATCTGTGAACTGGTTTCCCCATCGCGTCTGTAATTACAAATGCGATTTTTGCTTCCATACCTCCACGAATGACTACATCCTCCCTCTCGACGAAGCGAAATACGCGCTTCGTCTCCTCGTCAACGCTGGGATGAAGAAACTCAACATCAGCGGTGGAGAACCGTTCCTTCAGCCCCGTTACATCGGGGAAGTGTTCAAGTACTGCAAAGAGGAGCTTCACCTCCAGTCGTGTTCCGTCGTGAACAACGGGTCGAGAGTGACCGAGAAATGGTTGGACACGTACGGCAAATACCTCGACGTCATGGCCATATCCTGTGATTCGTTCGATTCCGAGACAAATCTCAAACAGGGAGGAGCAGAAAATGGCACTGCCGCCACGCACATCAACACGGTGTTCAAGGTCGCGCAGTGGGCAAAAGAGAGGGGCATCAAGGTGAAGATCAACACGGTCGTGACGATGCAAGTACCTCCGTCGTCCTTCCGACTACACTTGACGCCGATCAATCTTGGTTAGCAATAACTGGGAGGAAGATATGAATGACCAGATCGAGGAGATTACCCCTTTTCGCTGGAAGGTTCATCACGACGTCACATTTACGTGACCTCGACTAAACCCCGCAAACAGGTGTTCCAAGTTTTGCTCCTGGACTCGGAGAACACGGGGCCGGGTTCTAATTCTCTTCGCGACGCGCGTAACCTGACGGTCACAAAAGAACAATACCAAGCCTTCCTTGATAGACACGCGCAGCAGACGTCTCTCGTCCCGGAGGACAATGATGCGATGAAAGATTCGTACTTGCTCATTGACGAAAGGATGTGGTACGTCGTGCATTTTTGCGACTTATGTAATAATCGCGGTGTTTCAGTTTCTTGGATTGTCGCGACGGCGGCAAGAAGCCGGGTAGGTCAATCCTGGACGTAGGCGTTGAGAAGGCACTTCTTGATTCAGGGTTCGATGAAAAACCTTCCTGGATCGTGGTGGAATATTTGAGTGGACGAGGGAGCCTGAATCCCAAACTTTGGACTGGTGATGGGATGTAGGCTGAGATTCCATCAAATTGTGGAAAAAAAGTCGTGTGTTGTTGATAGATTCATTCTTGTCTTGAGCTCAATGTCATGCGTTTTGTATCTACAATCACGTGCCTTTATGAAGGTTTTCGCTTGATACAGTATTATCAGAGCCGACGTAAGGAGAAGGCAATCGGCCAGCGGTCGCCTAAAAGAGGCCAATCGAAAACAAGGTGGGTCCAACAGCAGGTGACGCCTTTGGAATCAAAGCCATGCCCTACTGCTGGACGCACCTGATTCCTAGTTTGCATGCTCTTCGTGAAGTTCAACCCCCTTCTTTTACGCCGGGGTCCGATTATCTACAACAGACGGTCAACGAAGATCAACAGTATGGCACAAAAGGACCCCCCACCTTTATAGCTTCCATCGTGTTTCAAGCCGACTCTGCGAGCTTGCCCGTCGCCCTCTTTTATTAGACTGAGCCTCTCGTTCGGAGCCACTTGGGACGGGAACTTCTCTGTAGCGGGGCGTCAGTAGTGAACCTGAAGTGGGATGCACACAAAACGAACCATCGTCCATCTTATCTGAGGCCTGTGTATCGTGACACACGGGGTTTGGCGTAGCTCGCGACCACGAGAGGACAGTACCGCATTTCGTTTGCCGAATTTCCTATAAAATCAGCGAGCAAGTGGCTAGCGTTGGTCGATCTTTAATTCTCAGTGTCGTCTTGGTGGGTAGTTGTCGATGAGGGCGGGCGTGGAGCACATCGTATGTCGCACGCTTGACGTTGCACAATCATTGTCGTCGGTGTCTTGATCGCACTCGTCGAGGTGGCCATCGAAAATGGACAATAATGACGATCACGCATGTCGGCCGTCGGGAGGTAGCGGCTCGCGGCTACTCTGCTCGTTCGTCGGTGACTTGTGCACCTGAACTCGGCGAAGAACAAAAGTCGACATCGGGGTCGAATAATTGAATAATCGTCGAACACGGCGGGAGTGGCGAGGACTTGAACAATCAACGCTCGCTGCCGTCGCAACGATCGGTCCATTCGAGCATCTCGCGTGCCGTCTTGCCTGGAGGATGAACGTGATCGAGCTCGAGCTCGACGAGTAACAAACGAAAAGTCGACTAGCGCGGCGAAGAGTCCCGTGATGATCGCAAACGGTGGGAATGACGAGTAAAACAAACGGCGCTCGCTGTCGTCGTGACGATTCGTCCGTTTGGGCATCTCGCGTGCCGTCTCGCCTGGAGGATGAGCCGCGATCGAGCTCGGCGAGTAACGAAAGTCGATTGCGCGGCGACGAGTCGCAAATGGGCGGGAGTGGCGAGGATAGAGCTCGCTGTCGTCGCGACGGATCGTCCGTTCGGGCATCTTGCGTGCCGACTCGCGTGGAGGTTGACCATCGATATCGGGGTGTGGCATCCAAGTAATGATGGTGAATGACAGAAACAGCAAGGACAGAGAGAGAAAGTGCTCGCCATGAGTGGCGGCCAGGTAAGAGAGGAAAGGTAGAAGGCAAGAAACAGGACGAGGGAAGTCCAGTGTTGGTCGAGCTTAAATACACGACAAATGTGGCTGACAGTCAAGACGTCCACACTTGGTCGGAGGTCCACACCAAATATTGTGGTGCCAATCGTCCACATGCATACCCAGACTTCTATTGTTCAGAGCTGAAAGAAACCATGCCGCTTTGACTCGGCAAAATCAACTCACTACAGTGTCGCAGCTTTGTCTACGTTAGTGCGTGTCAGACCAGAGGCCTGATCATTGACGTCAGATGGCCTAAGCGAACATGTTGAGTGCGTGCCAAAAAGACCAGCTACACAGTTTGATACATTGTATGGAATCGTGTTTGCCCATGGTAAGGAAAATCACTACCCCAGTAGATCTCTGTGGTCCATGAGTACTACAGCTGCATCGTGATTGTTGTAGCACGATGAGTGCGAGTGTGAGAAGACCTCAGACGAGATGGGGGATGCAAATTAGGCTTAGAACTACTGTCCCCTAATGTACAGCTCGTCTTAAATACTAGACTACTCAATAGCTAGAGTAATCCTATAGATTAGATACTTTGCTGCGTCATTGGTATTGCTTGGCATGACGAGGCCGAGAGTAGCTTGGTCATGTTTGGCCTAATGGCCGAGTGGTCGCTTTCCAACACTCCCCCTCAAGCCTAGCGTAGGCCGAGTCCTATGAAATGTTGCTGATGTTTTGCTCGTGGTAGAGCTTTAGTTAATATGTCGGCAGTCATATCGTCCGTCCGACAGTAAATCAGCGTGATCCAACCGATTTTAATCTTTTCTCTGATGAAGAGATTAGATAA
>JBBPMQ010000240.1:0-31421 GCA_038090375.1 Boletus rubroflammeus | reverse complement strand
ATAACACCCTTATTATCTTCCTCTATACCATCCGCACGATCTTCTCATCTAGAGAGAGCATCTAGTTCCTCATGGTTTGCGTCTTCTCAGTCCCAGCTAGGATTACGGGGGGGATGATGCAGGGAAGATTGGATTTTCCGATTGGTACGCGTGAACACAAGCCACACCGGAGTGCCCCATTATATCTCAACCCCGACAGCACCTTCTGATGCAACTTATTCGGAAATGTCATATCGCTGACACTCGCGTTCTTTTGACTGGAGCAATACACGAAATGACTCCATGTTCGGTTTCAAGTGAAACGAATTGTTTGTATGGGATCGCATCGGACGTGAAACAACCATTTGCCCAATGACACTCGAATATAATCATTTGCCTCGCATTGGCACTGGCACAACTTGAAGAGCGCGGACATGATATGAAGAGACTGCGACACCTACAAGCGGGATGCTTCTCATTCAGAGAGCCGACCCCAACGCTAATGACGTTACAGTCTCCAACCTCCGGGGTACCAACCCTCGAGAACGAGGGAAAGTCTCGCCCGCGATTGGACAAGTATGTAAGCAGGTGTTGCCTGTGAGCCAGAAAACCAAGCATCAACCCCGATCTCGCATACCTAGATCTCGATGTCAAATTCTCGCTTGAGTTCCTCGCCCCAATTTTGTCTTGTCGGCCAGGGATAGGCTCAGCAAGCGATTGCCTACTCTTGCGGCTCTACCGGGCGAAACAGCAAAACGTGCAGTCGGATTTATGTCCTGATTCCCAGAACCCTGGTAACTGATACCATGCGGCCGTTTGATGATTGTTTGGAGACATAACAAATTCACCCATTTTATGCGGTTTTCGGAATCTAAGCCCCAGTGGTGAATTAAGAGCGAAACACGACGTGATGTGTATTAAGAACAGGCCGCGGCTACAGGCGAATAAATAACTGTATGGCCGATGCGGAAGCAGATTGATACAGTGTGGGGGATGTGAAGTCCATGCAGTGGCTCTAGCAAGTGTAATGAGATCTACAATGCAGATGATGTGCACCCAAATAAGTAACAAGTCGGCTTAGTTTACTTTTGAGACACTGGAAACACTATTGGTTGGCGTCAGTAACTGTGTTCGGGTTCACTGTTCTAGCTGCTTACGGCAGACTGCGATGACCTTCGCCGCCATCCAGTGCTATAACGACGACTTGCATTCCCTGCAGACTGTTAGATACAAGTGTAGTGCACATTAAGAAAGAAAGATTACATCGGCAAGGCGACTCGTAGATTGTACGGTGCCATACTTGATTTCACCGGCGGCAGTCCAGAAGAAAACTCGTGTACCGTGCTAAGCGCCTTGTCAACAGCATTCTGAGGAGTGAAGTGACGACTTACAGGGAACGCGTTCATAGCCAAAATAGTAGGCAGGTGAACGCGAGTGCCGAAGGTCGTTGGGTACCATTGGCCGGGTTGCACCCTCCTTATAAACCTTTGGACTGAATGTTTAGTTAGATCTGCCTTCCTTCGATCTCAAGATTACCCAGCGGGGAGGAGTCGGTGATAGGACCCACTGAACAGGCGTGCCTAATTTGTTCTTGCAACCTGGTAGTTTTTGGCGCGGAAATCTAAGAATGTCGCTTATTGGAATTGCGAAGAACAGCTTTGACGACACATATTACTAGCCAGAGCGATTGCAATAGCCGAACTGAATTAATTCACGGACGACGGCTCGTCGCGCGTTTGAGATGTCTGGTAAATGAAACGCGACAATGTCTTAGCTGTGAATTATGAAATGTATGAACTGGTGAAGGTCGAGGCAGAACGGCATCGTGGAAGGGACGTAATAGTGCTTGAGGTCCCCAAGGACTCAAGTATCCACGAGCCCACCCCGCGATGAGGCAAGCGATCCTAGAGTGACGCGTGGCAGACATATTCAATTACGAACACGTTGCCATCGGCCCATCTTGCCATCAGCCGGACCTGATCCTCGGCCTGGCCCTTGCAGCGATACATCTGAGCGGAGCTCTGTAAATGAACGGACCTCAGAGCAGACTGTTGGTGGATCTTGAAAGTGAGGATCATGTACATGCGTGTGCAACTTTCTGAAGAGAAACGCGAGGCGGGAAAATGAAGGGTATTAACATCTATCAAAGGCAGCGGTGCATGGGAAAACGGCGGAGCTCGATTAAATAATTTGTCAAAATTCCGTATTGGAAGCTGCAACGTTCTCGAGGAGAACCCTCATTTATCATCGACTCCAACTGACGCGGAATGTCAGTCGTTCTAGTGACGGGCTCGTACGACCATGAAATCAGATTTTGGGAAGCTTGGAGTGGAATTTGCTCCCGCACCATCGCAAGGTCGGGGGAATCTGGCGTGAGCACTGTCTTTTCAAATACACCGTGCAAATCGGGTCATACTTGGGGGGTTCGTTATTAGCAAGTAAATCGTCTCGCTATCTCTCCTGAGTAATTCAGCTCTTTTCTTCTTGTGGAGGGTCTCGTTCACGTTCCGGGTCTTAGCAAGCGTCTACTCGCTGCGGCAATCCACAAGAAAGTGTACATCTACGAAGTCGCTAGCACTTCCTCCACCCCGGTTGGTCCCCCCCCCCATCTCCGTAGCCCACGTATTGAAGTATCCGATTCGCTAGCTGACCTGTCTCGATGCTCACACCATGAATGTCACCTCCGTTTCCTTCCACAGTGAAGGGAAATGGTTAGTTACTGGTAGTGAAGACGGCACTATCAGGATATGGGACCTCAGGTACTCATCCATTTCGAGTTTAATAATTCTGGGGCTTTTCTTTATCTATTGCTTCAGAAGTACACAAGTGCACCGCACTTATGATAATGGCGCCCCTGGTAGACTCATCTTATCATATTGCTCTCTTCAGATGATGCTAACGCATACATGCTCAGTCAACGATGTTTGCGTCCATCCTAATCAAGGAGAGCTCATCTCCTGCGATCAGGCCGGATGCATCAAACAGTGGGACCTATCTGAAAATCTCTGTTCCCATGAACTGGTGCGTCAAATTCATCTCCACTTTTCCGATTTCTTAATGCACAAACGCAAGACCCCTGCCGGCGATGTGCCTATCAGGTCTGTCACCCTGGCTTCTGATGGATCGTGTTTGGTTGCTGGAAATAATAAGGCATGGCTCAGATGCTTGGGTTGAGTTAGCGTTCATCATTCCGTAATTAGGGCAAATGCTATGTCTGGAAGATTAACGAAGAGAAATCTGAACTCCCAAGATACCAGGCCGTAACCAAGTTCAGCGCGCATAAGAAGTATATAACCCGCGTCCTTCTCAGTCCTGACGTTAGGTAAGTTATGTATCTGAGTTCCCTTTCTGCATGCATCCGGGGCTCATGCGGATGTATTAGGTATCTCGCCACATGTTCTGCGGATACTACGGTGAAGATATGGTCCATATCTCAGAATTATGAATTGAAGCAAGAGAAAGTACTCCAGGGGCATCAGCGATGGGTGTGGGACTGTGCTTTTAGTGCGGACTCTGCGTATCTGGTGACAGGTGAGAAACTGTTATCTGATTTACCCATCAATTCTTGGTGTGTACTGGTTCAATAGCATCCTCGGATCACACTGCTCGACTCTGGGAGATGGCTTCGGGCGAGACTGTCCGACAATATAATGGGCATCACAAGGGTATGTCGAACTTTTGTTACTAAATGGTCCGTTCATTGAGATACTTCATCCAGCTGCAGTGTGTTGTGCGCTTCACGATGGGGCAGGCTGATTCCATATCAAGGGATACATACACGTATCCTTGGCCTGGGGAACCATCCAGTGATCAGATAAAAATGGGTGTTATGAAGTCATCTCGGCAATCGCCTTTGGAAATTATTTGCAATGCGCGACACCTCGGTTTAGCCCGGAAGGTTCCTCGGTTTGAACACTTGCACCAGTCCATGATCTCTGTACCGCCTCTCCAGTTCCGCGGAACTGGCGAGTCATGCCAATTTACAGGTGTTTTAGCTCAGAAAGTAAACATTCGCAGTTGAGAGTCTATGGTTCTCAGTATTGAAACAATGGGTTGGTTAAGCTGACAGAAAGTTGAACATCAAGTTGAACATCGATAGATCCTGCCTTATGGAGCATGATTACCGGAAAATAGATGGTACGTCAGCTCGAATGGAAACAATCAACTTTCCTGTAACCTTCTCGATATCTCCTGTGACCCACCAGAAGAGATATCGGCAAGAGACAGGCGTCTCGTGATCCATCACATCCACTTCCTCGGTCTATACCCACCATCAACTATCTGCGCGTCTTCAGTAAGGCAACTGGTAATCTGCCAGTAAAGTAGATGACTCCTAAGAATAGATTCAAACCTAGGAAATTCTGGTCCCTGCAAACTCCGCGTAGCATCTTTGGGTTATTTTTATGGTGCCTTGTCCCATCTTTGGACGACGTGACCTGAAGGCTGTTGTCTTCGTCGTCTTGAAGTCCGCATGACGGACTTCGTATGCTATAGGCAAAAGTATTAAATTTGCCTCGTGTTCAGGTCTAGAACTCGCTTTGGGCGAGGAATTTCTCCCGTGACCTAAGTGCTTTTCAGCTCGGCCAAATTTATTTCACCCCAACGAGGTTGAGATGAGAATTATGTGCTGCGGATGCCGATTCCTTGTTATTAATCTACTACTTAAGTCAATTCGGTAAAGAGACCTGGCAATTTGTTGGCCTGATGGCACAGCTCGGTGTTGCACTGATGACAAGCAAAACAACTGTGGGCACTGGGGACGTCCGTCATCGATTCATCTTCCATTTTCACCTCTGATTGGCTTCTTGGGGTTTTAGTCGGCTCTCCGCGGTGTGGTGGGCTGCTGCATCTGCATGGTCACGGTGTAGCAGCAGCCTCAATGATCTCGCTCTCTCGTCTGGAACGTCATCTATTATAGTCTCCATTAGTTACAGGGTTGTCTCTGTATTGCGAGACAGAATTGCTGGTAAGTTCCGCTGGTACCTGGTTCTGCTCTTCAGACTGACAAGCATGAGATCTCATGAGAACCCCAGACTGTCCCAAGAAATACGCCAAGTATGTGCTCCAGTCGTGACTGGATGACTGAAACGCTCTCTTGCACGTTGCCTAGTCACGCGACTGTCAGATGTTCACACCAGACTGTCGGCAATTACCTGATCATCACTCATCACGCTGGCTGTCTCTTGTGCCGTGCGACCGTGTGATGCGGCATTGTTTTCCGGTTCCGAGGGTCAAGTCAGACCGCCACGGTGCTCGAGGCTCAGCACGGGAAACGGTCCCTGTTACACGGCCACTGAGCACGAGGCAGTGCTACTCTCGTGGGGATGCCTCACCCTAACTGCAAGGTAGTAGGGTCATTTCTCGCGTTACCGCATGTGTAGTCCTGAGGGCAGCCCAATATTCTGGAAGCTATCGCGTCCCTGACGATACTTGAAAGTAATTTCCGCCCAGATGCAGACGGAGTGTTTTGTGGGATGCAAGAATGACAGTATCTTTTTCTTTTTTCTTTTTTCTCAGCGAACCTCGGACTTGATGGGTGCTAGCACTGATGGCGTCGTTGGCTATAATTTCCGCCGGACGATGCTTCGCACACTGGGCTGCAGTGGCTCTTTCCTGCGGATCACAAGATCAGAATCCTGCCATAATGCCACTGGTGACTTCGGCCGAGTTTACGAGGTATTTATGTTTACTTTTGTTTATACCTAAGCTGTACGGCGCAGTTGGCCAATCATAGCCAGTTGCTAGTTTCTGATCCGGTGCGCGTGATTATGTAAGTACGTGAGTGGAGGTCCGCCGGCATTGAACGGAGGTCCGCGTCCGAATAATCGGCCGGAGCATGCCAGTTTATCATCTTTCTTCGCTGCAAGCTTTTCCCCCTTTGAACGCCTCCCCTTCTTTTTCTATGGCATACCCGGACGTCTCGCACCAGCTCCCACTGGTTTCTGAGGCGTCTTCTTTAGCAGATAATGGCTTCCATGCTGTCCAACGCAATCCCGATTCTTGGGATCAATCTCTTCCCGCAGATCAAGGTCTTTATCTCGCAGAGTACGAGAAAGACGCCTGCGGGGTAGGCTTCATCTGTCATATCAAAGGGGAGCAAAGCCATAAAATCGTCTCCGATGCCCGTCAACTGCTTTGCGCCATGACCCATCGTGGTGCCACTGGGGCTGATAGCCGTGATGGCGACGGTGCCGGCGTCATGACCAGTATCCCCCACCGTTTCTTCCAGCGAGAGGCTGAAAGGGAAATTGGCTGCGTTCTACCCGAATTGGGCGAGTACGCAGTCGGCAACGTCTTCTTCAAGGCCAATGACCCTATCCAACTTCAAAACTTCCAAGCGATCTTTTCCAACGTCGCTAGTGGATTGGGTCTTCGTGTGCTCGGGTGGCGCGAAGTTCCGACAGACGGTACCATCCTAGGTCCTGCTGCCAGCAGCAAGGAGCCGGCGATTTACCAACCTTTCGTTGTTCTTCGTGATCACTATGGTGACGGCACTACATGTCAGAATGGTCCTTTCGATGCCAAACTGTTTGAACGACAGCTTTACGTGTTGCGCAAGCATGCCACTCATACGATGTTTGTGCTTTCTCATTCATTCACAGTAATGAACTTCGCTCAACAACGTCTCGACTTTCTTGTATATAAAGTACGGTCGCGAAGGGCTTCTACGTCTGTTCACTATCCTCGAAGAACATCGTGTATAAAGGGCAGCTTTCGCCTCCCCAAGTGTACAACTACTATCATGACCTCAATCACGTCTTGTACCGTTCCCACTTTACTTTGGTTCATTCCCGATTCTCTACGAATACCTTTCCCTCATGGGATCGTGCCCAGCCAATGAGGTGGTCCGCTCACAACGGTCAGTATATCGTCCTCGAGCGTATTAGGTAAGATCTAACGCGCCATTTTAGGCGAAATCAACACTGTTCGTGGCAACAAGAATTGGATGAGTGCTCGTGAAGGTGTACTTTCTTCAGCGAGCTTCGGCGATCAGCTCGACCTTCTCTACCCGATCATCGAAACCGGGGGGTCCGACTCCGCTGCTTTCGACAACGTACTCGAGCTACTTGTCGTGAATGGTGTCGTTACGTTGCCGGAAGCCATCATGATGCTCATCCCCGAGGCGTGGCAAGGGAACGAGCACATGGAAGCCGGAAAGCGAGCATTCTATAACTGGGCTGCTTGCGTTCAAGAACCTTGGGACGGTCCCGCCCTATTTACCTTCAGCGACGGCCGTTATTGTGGTGCTAATCTCGATCGTAATGGTTTGCGGCCGTGTCGTTTTGTCGTCAGCAATGAGGACATCATGGTGTGTGCCTCTGAAGTTGGTGTTGTTTTTATCCCTCCGGAGAAGGTTGTGCAGAAAGGCCGTCTAAAGCCTGGTCGCATGCTTCTCGTTGACACTCTGGAAGGAAGGATTGTGGATGACAAGGAGCTCAAACGGAACACAGCTTCCAAGCAAGACTTCGCATCATGGGTTGAAGCTCACATTTTACATGTTCCAAACGTCATTAAGCGTGTAATTCGCAGCAATGTCTCGATCGATCCCGTCATCGATGATGCACCACTCAGCAGCGATCCCAAACTCCTCGCGTTCGGTTACACGGTTGAACAGCTCAATCTTCTTATGCTTCCAATGGTCGAGAACGGCAAGGAAGCGTTGGGCTCCATGGGGAACGACGCACCCATAGCTGCAATGGCCACGCAACCTCGTATTATTTATGACTATTTCCGTCAGCTATTCGCCCAGGTCACCAACCCGCCCATAGATCCATTACGAGAGAGCATCGTCATGTCACTTGAAGCATATGTCGGGCCCGAGGGCAATCTTCTGGAGATGAAGCCTGGACAGTGCCACCGCATTCTTCTTCCTTCCCCGTTATTGTCTCTTGAGGAAATGAATGCGATGAAAAACCTGAAGGCCGCCTACGTTACCTGGCCATCGATCACAATCGACATTACTTTCCAGAAGGAGGAAGGCATCCCCGGATATCAGCTAGCATTGCAGCGTGTCTGCAGCGAGGCAGCGCAGGCTATCGAGGACGGTATCAAAGTCATCATTTTGTCCGATCGCGCCACTGGGCCCTCTCGTGTACCTCTGTCCGCGTTGGTGGCGTGCGGTGGCGTTCACCATCATCTCGTCCTGCAAAAGAAGCGTGCGAAGGTTGCATTAATGATCGAGACAGCCGAGGCTCGTGAAGTGCACCACCTCTGCGTTCTCGTTGGGTATGGGGCGGATGCCGTTTGCCCTTGGTTGATGCTTGAAACAATACATAAAGTTGGTCGAGAAGGGCTGTAAGTTGACAAGGCATGGCGCTGTATTTCGGCAAGAATTGACGCAATTTTGCAGGATCAAGGGTGGTGACAAGTCTGTCAAGGATCTGATTACCAACTATCGAAGCTCCGTCGACAACGGAGTTCTCAAAGTTATGTCGAAAATGGGTATTTCCACTCTCCAGTCCTACAAGGGAGCCCAGATTTTTGAAGCCCTCGGCCTACACAGTGAAGTGGTGGAACGTTGCTTCATTGGGACTGCGTCACGAGTTCAGGGCGCGACGTTCGATTTACTAGCACTAGATGCCTTCGAGCTTCATGAGCGTGGCTGGCCTTCCCGAGAGACCATCTTACCGCCTGGTATGCCTGAGTCAGGCGAGTACCACTGGCGGGATGGTGGCGAGGCGCACATCAACGACCCTGCAGGCATCGCCAGTCTGCAAGACGCTGTCAGGGAGAAGAATCAAACAGGGTACGACGCGTATGCTCGCAACGCCAACGAGCAAGCCAAGCGCATCCACTTGCGTGGCCTACTTGATTTCCGGCTAGAAAACACGACGCCGATTCCTATTGAACAAGTCGAGCCCTGGAATGAGATTGTCCGGCGTTTCGTTACAGGAGCTATGTCTTACGGATCGATCTCCATGGAGGCCCACTCTACCCTAGCCGTCGCTATGAATCGACTTGGCGGCAAGTCGAACACTGGTGAAGGCGGGGAGGATGCGGAGAGGTCCCACGTCCTCCCTAACGGAGATACGATGCGATCCGCGATCAAACAGGTTGCTTCAGGTCGCTTCGGTGTCACGTCCAACTACCTGGCTGATGCAGATGAATTGCAAATCAAAATGGCGCAAGGCGCAAAGCCTGGCGAAGGTGGTGAGCTCCCGGGTCACAAGGTTTCGGTTTCAATTGCTCGCACTCGTCACTCGACCGCTGGTGTTGGCCTAATCTCACCCCCTCCCCATCATGATATATACTCCATCGAAGACCTTAAACAGCTTATTTACGATCTGAAGTGCTCGAACCCTCGCGCGCGCGTCTCGGTGAAACTTGTTTCGGAAGTCGGTGTGGGCATCGTCGCCAGCGGCGTCGCCAAAGCCAAAGCAGATCATATCCTGATCTCTGGTCACGATGGCGGCACCGGTGCCTCTCGCTGGACTGGTATCAAGTATGCTGGTTTACCTTGGGAACTTGGCCTCGCAGAAACACACCAAACTCTCGTCCTGAACGACCTCCGGGGTCGCGTAACTGTTCAAACGGATGGTCAGATTCGGACTGGTCACGATATAGCAATTGCCTGCTTGCTTGGTGCAGAGGAGTGGGGCTTTGCCACGACACCACTCATTGCAATGGGTTGCATTATGATGCGCAAGTGTCATTGTAAGTCTCCTTGTTCCATGTTGAACATCGCTTGCTTACAGTCGCCTTCACAGTGAATACCTGTCCTGTTGGTATCGCTACTCAGGATCCTCAACTTCGTGCGAAATTCGCTGGTCAGCCTGAGCAGGTCATCAACTTCTTCTACTACCTCGCGGAGGATCTTCGTGCAATCATGGCAAAGCTCGGGTTCCGCACTATCAACGAGATGGTTGGGCGTGCTGACATGCTGAAGATCGACGAGAAACTACGCACGACCAAGACTGCTAACCTCGATCTCTCTGCCATGCTTAAACCTGCATGGCAGATGCGCCCTGGCGCAGCCACATACCGTGTTCGTCAGCAAGACCACAAGCTTTACATCCGCCTCGACAACAAATTTATCGACGAATCGGAGCCCGCGCTCACCAAGGGTCTTCCTGTTCACATCGAGTGCGAAGTGACGAACACCGACCGTGCTCTGGGCACTTCTCTGTCTCACCGTGTCTCCAAACTGTATGGCGAAGATGGTTTGCCCAAGGATACTATTCACATTCGTATGCGCGGGTCTGCTGGTCAATCCTGTGGCGCATTCCTCGCTCCCGGGATCACGATCGAACTGGAAGGTGACGCTAACGATTACGTTGGCAAAGGCCTATCCGGGGGACGCCTTATCGTGTACCCACCAAAACAGTCGACATTCAAAGCAGAGGAAAACATCATTATAGGCAACGTCTGCTTATACGGCGCGACATCAGGTGAAGCATTCGTTCGAGGTATCGCTGCAGAGCGTTTCGCTGTTCGAAACTCTGGTGCGAACGCCGTTGTTGAAGGCACTGGAGATCACGGCTGCGAATATATGACTGGCGGGCGAGTTGTAGTTCTTGGCACTACCGGTCGTAATTTCGCCGCAGGAATGAGTGGAGGAATAGCTTACGTTCTCGACACAGCTCATACATTTGCCTCCAAGGTTAACATGGAGATGGTAGAACTTGGCAAAGTCACGGATCCCAAAGAGATTGCTTCTCTTCGTAGTCTTATCGAGGATCATCGTCACTATACAGGCTCAGAGGTCGCCAATCGCGTTCTGCTCGATTTCCATCATCTCCTTCCTCTTTTCGTCCGGGTCATGCCTCTGGATTACAAACGTGTCCTGGAAGAGCAGGCTGCGAAAGAGAAGGAAGGGAAGATGCGCTTGAACGTTATTGATCTCGTTCCTTCCCGAACAGCAAGCCAGGTCGATCTCGCTTCGGAGGGTCTCGAAGATATTCTACTCCCCAAGGAGCCCACTCCGAACGTTCCTAACCCCGTCAAACGCCATGAACCTTCCGTCGGTGACATAGAGGATTCCCTCGTTGACGAATCGACTACCAAGCAACGACTACACAAATTTGATAAAGTTCGCGGGTTCATGAAGTATCATCGACTCAACGAGGCTTACAGACCTCCCCGAAAGCGGGTCAAAGACTGGAAGGAGATCTCCACCCGTCTTACAGAAAGCGAACTCAAGTATCAATCTGCTCGATGCATGGACTGCGGCGTTCCATTCTGTCAGTCAGACACTGGATGTCCGATTTCTAATATCATTCCCAAATGGAACGATCTGGTCTTCAAGGGTCAATGGAAAGATGCACTGAATCGGCTTCTTTTGACGAACAACTTCCCCGAGTTCACGGGACGCGTCTGCCCTGCTCCATGTGAGGGCGCATGCGTTTTGGGAATCAACGAGCAGCCTGTTGGGATCAAGAGCATCGAGTGCGCTATCATTGACAAGGTGAGGTTGCCTTGACCATGGACGGTTTGCTTGCATGCTGAGTATCGCAACCCAGGGCTTTGAGATGGGGTGGATGGCCCCTAACCCACCGTCGTTCCGCACGGGCAAAAGTATTGCGATCATTGGATCTGGGCCTGCAGGGCTTGCTTGCGCCGACCAACTGAACAAAGCCGGTCATCTCGTTACTGTATATGACCGCAATGATCGCATGGGTGGCCTCCTGATGTATGGCATCCCTAAGTAAGTGGCATCAATACACGTTGTTGCGCTGCTAAGCAACTTTTTAGCATGAAACTTGATAAGGCGATTGTACAGCGGCGGCTGGACCTCATGGCTGCTGAGGGTATTGTAAGCACCTCGGATAGGATTTCCCCTCGCTGTCACTGAATACCATATAAGACATTCGTGCCAAATGCCCATGTTGGCGTTAATGTCGACGCGGCTTCCTTGCATGAAGAGAACGATGCTGTCGTCGTCTGCACTGGCGCAACTTGGCCACGAGACCTGAACATTCGCAACCGAAACGTCGACGGCATCCACTTTGCCATGGAATTTCTCCAGGTAAGCTGGTTTCCATTTCGGTCGTTCCCTTACTGACTTTTTTTTAGCTGAATACAAAAGCTCTTTTGGATTCTGAGTTGAAAAACGGCGCTTACATCGACGCTAGAGGAAAAGACGTCATTGTGATTGGCGGCGGTGACACTGGTAATGATTGTATTGGTACATCCATGCGCCATGGCGCCAAGTCTGTGACAAACTTCGAGTTGTTGCCCAAGCCACCCGGTTCCCGAGGAAGGGACAATCCATGGCCACAATGGCCTCGGTGGGTTGCATTGGTCTTTGGTTGTGTGCGATGCTCACTGTATGTGTGCAATGCAGGATATTCAGGACCGATTATGGACACACGGAAGTTGCAGCCCATTTCGGCAGTGGTGAGTAATGCGTGCTACTGCATATTCATAACTGAAGTTGTATTTAGATCCCCGTGAATACTGCATTTCTACCAAAGAGTTCGTCTTGGATGACAGTGGGAAGTTGAAAGGATTGAATACCGGTGTGTATCTTGCGTGGATATCTGGTTGTCGTCTGATTGACCTGTGATTTCCTTAGTTCGCGTTGAGTGGACCAAAGATTCTGGAGGTCGGTGGAAGATGGAGGAAGTTCCTGGTTCGGTGAAATTCTTCCCAGCCCAGCTGGTCTTCCTTGCTCTCGGCTTCCTCGGGCCTCAGACCGAAGTTGTCAACGCTCTTGGTGTGAAACAGGACGGACGCTCGAATATCCAAACTCCCAACAAAGTATGTATGGTTACCATGCATTCGAGTAGAGTTAACACCCCCCTTAGAAGTACGTGACCAATGTCGAGAGCGTTTTTGCCGCCGGGGACTGTCGCCGTGGGCAATCTCTTATTGTCTGGGGCATCAAGTAAGCGGTTTCGAATTGCATATATTCCAGATACTCAAGACTGGATATCTTTAGCGAGGGTCGTGGGGCGGCCGCTGAAGTGGATGCATGGCTCAGCAATGGGTCCACCCGGTTGCCCAGTGCCGGTGGTATCAAAGCTCGGGCAAGTATACATCAGACTCGCGTCGTGATCTTGGCTGATGCGTTTTGACGAAACAGACGTATGTGCCACCTCCGAGCAAGTTGCCCAACAGTCCGAAAGTCGAAGTGTAACTACAAAGGAGCGCTGGTTGTGAGAGATCGTACAATCGAAGCACCGGGGTTGGCGTCATGTAGAGGCGATCAAGCCAGATACTCGTTCTTGGTTCTTCGCCTTTACCTGGGCAATCGTTGCGAGTTTGGAAGTTGTTATATAGTCATGTCACTCAGTAATGTCTCAATCATGTCGTACCTCTGCAGCCTTCAACTTGTAGAATCAAGGTTTTATTGTTGCTTAGCGCTTACCATTCATCCCTTTGTAACTCGACTTGGCGTTCGAGTTTTGACTGAATTCATCGGAAGAGTACGATAACACGATGGCGAATTCTCGAGGTATCTATGATACACATGGTATTGTTCACTGCAGAAGAGCAAATATTACCAATTAAAGATAAGAAAATACCACATGCGTACAAGCATTTCTGTATGTGCACAGCTAAATCATCCTTGAATTCGTTAGACATAGCACTCTTCTATTCTTCGTAAATGCGAACAAAACCTTTGCCCCACTTTTCCATGACGGCACAGCCTCCCTCGGTTGGCTGTGTGAAGGCGACTTGGCCTTTGATAGGGTCAAGCGGACACCCGTGTATAAAGGTAGCGGCAGCAGCAGATAGTAAGTGAGTTGCGATGCCTTGGCGCCGATGCGCCGAGGGGACAAATAGTCGGGGTATTCCGAGTGGAGTGGGTAGTGGGCTGGGGTGACAAAACAGTCCGGAAGTCGTATCGACAGCTACGAGGGGGAGATTAGAGTTGTCACGACGGTCTTGCGGCTGGACTGAGATGGTGGCTTCCGAGGTAGCGATTGCCATGGCAGTTGAGATACGTTGAGCAATGACACAGCCCACGATCTTCTCCCGGTGCGCATTTGATGTTGGAGGGAGGAGGAAGAGGTATGCTTTGGAGCACTTGAGGATCGACTCTGTCAATGGCGGGGACGCAAGTGCTAAATTGATGGTTTCTAGCAAGTGGGCGAGCTGGGTGCTCGTCAACAAGGTGAAGCTGAATGCTGTCACGAGCGGACCTTTGTTCCGATTTTTCCACCCACGCTCGTGGGGAAACAGATGATGCGCCCCTTTGTGCCGTCCCTGAGCTTGACGCTGGTGGCGACCTCGTCCACACTGACTTTGAGGAGCTCGCGTTCCACTTCTTTTCCCCACTCCATGCCCCGCTGGACTCGGCCACAGTGAGAGCGGTGTAGCGCCTCGTCGTCCGGGGCACCCTTTGTGTAGGAAAGAGCGCAAAGCGAGCACGTCCTCAGGACGGAGGAGTCGAGTGCAAAGTGGAGCTGGGTGAGGGTCTGTTGATTGCTGCGCGGTGCTGGTGGCTTGCGGTTGATACGCTTCCTGGGTTGAGGGGGGTTGGGCTTCGGTGCACGGGCAGAGTATGTCCTGGTCATGATGGGTCGCGTCTCGGTGCACGATCACGTGGTACGTGCAAGCCTATTTCTTATTTAATTTCCGGGACGCGGCAGTTGGTTCTTTGTTAGGCTCTCTCACCGAGTCTCACGTCACGGCCATGTCACCCCGGACGTGCGGACGGCCGAATTCTTGTTCTTCTCTTCCTCCGCTGCAACGAGGCCTCACTGTTCCGTCGAGTTTGAGATCAAACCCAGCACCCTCTTCTCCACCTCATTGAAACATGGCTCACAGCCATGGGGCACACTCCCCCCACATTCCTTACGACCCCCTACCCTTGACGCACGACCCGCGAGACACCGTCTATTACGATCACCCTTCCTCTCTCGCTTCGAGCTTTGAAACACCCCCCGTCGAGCTCACCACCTTCCCAGAGGGTATGCCCCAAGGTCCCGGAGCCCGCTATTTACAAGGTAACAGCGAGTACCGCGATTCGTTCGTATCCCACGATACGTTCCACAGCGCACCCTCCGCACCCAACTCCTCTGTCGATGCCCTTCAATACAATTCTGCCAGTGCAGAATTCGTCGGGTACCAGGATGACCCCCGCTTTGGCACCCCACCCGCACCCCATCGTTATCTTGAAGAGAAACGATCTGCCTATTCCTCACCGCGTTTCAAGTCAAAACGTCGTATCATTGTGTTTGCATCTATCGCTGCAGCGATCATCGTCATCGTCGCAGTTGTCCTGCCTGTATACTTCATGGTTATCAAGCCAAAGTTAAACAACACCACAGCAAATCCCGCGAGTACAAAATCACCTGGGACTGGCAGTAGCACCGTTGCTGTAGTCACGGGAGGAAATGGTACCACCATCACTACCGAAAATGGTACCACCTTCACCTACATCAATTCCTTTGGCGGTACATGGTACTGGGATCCGAATGCTCCGTTTAACAACAATGCCCAACCCAATTCCTGGACACCCCCTCTTAATCAAACCTTTAAATTTGGCACCGATAGGATATTCGGGTTTGTCATTTTCGACGTCCTTTCACTCTCCCCGCCTCACAAGTGTCTGCCACTACAGCGTCAACCTCGGCGGTTGGCTTGTTACAGAACCAGTGGGTTTTCGATATCACCGATGCGGTTTTAGCTAACCTCTTGTCCGCAGTTCATGCAAGTGTCCCCTTTGCATTCAATTTACCCTTGCACAATTAATATCATTGGCACAGTAAACCTGCCCTCTATGAAAAGTACCAAAATGCGACGCCTCCGGCCGTTGACGAATGGACCTTGAGTGAAGCTATGGCAGCTGATACTGCCAGCGGTGGTCTCAGTCAGCTAGAGGCTCACTATCAGTCGTTCATTGTGAGATATTTCGTTCAAAATGGTTGTTTTGTTGTTTTGTTGTTTCTAACCCTCTTCATAGACAGAGCAGGATTTTGCGGAAATCGCCGGTGCTGGGCTCAACTTTGTGAGAATCCCTCTTCCGTATTGGGCCATTGAGACTCGTACTGGCGAACCTTTCCTCGCCAAAACCTCTTGGCAGTAAGTTTCGCAAAGAAGCACGTTTCTCTTGGGCTGACAGATTAAAGATACTTCCTCAAGGCGATCCAGTGGGCTCGTAAATATGGCATTCGCATTAATCTTGACTTCCACGCCCTCCCTGGCAGTCAGAATGGCTGGAATCACTCTGGAAAGCTCGGTTCTGTTAACGTGCTTAATGGACCGATGGGATTGGCAAATGCACAGCGATCCTTGGATTATATTCGGATAATTGCCGAATTCATCTCCCAGCCCGAGTATCGCGACGTTGTGGTTATGTTCGGAATAACCAACGAACCTCAAGGAACCATGGTTGGCCAAGACGCTCTATCCATATAGTTAGTCTCGTTTTCCACCGCACATCGCGAGTTTGTATGACTGATATTTTCTAGCTATCTCCAGGCATACCAGAACGTGCGAATGGCGTCTGGTATAGGAGAAGGGAATGGATCCTATGTATCGTTCCACGATGGCTTCTTTCCACTTGCAGAATGGGCTGGTTTCCTGCCTAATGCCGACCGCATTGCTCTCGATGATCATCCTTATATTTGTTTCGATGCTCAGTCTGATGCTCCAATGTCATCATACGCTCAGACGCCTTGCAACACTTGGGCCTCGAATTTCAACACGTCGATGGGTGCTTTCGGTCTCTCAGCTGCAGGTGAATTCAGCAATGCTGTCACCGATTGCGGGTTGTGGGTCAATGGCGTGGGTCTCGGCACACGTTACGAGGGGACGTACCCCGGCAGCTGGCCTGTCATAGGTAATTGCACTCCTTGGACTGACTGGCAAAATTGGAACACCACGATGAAGACGGACATCATGAACTTCGCGATGGCAAGTATGGATGCTCTCCAAGTACGTGTTTTCATCTTGTGCTCTGATTACCCTGTCATGAACCACGCATGACAGAATTGGTTTTTCTGGACTTGGAAAATTGGTGCTTCTTCAGTTACCGGTGGCGTCGAATCGCCGCAATGGTCGTATACCCTTGGGTTACAAAATGGCTGGATGCCCCGTGATCCCCGCACAGCTTCCGGAATATGTGCAGACAATGGTATTTGGAGTCCACCACTTCAGCCCTGGCAAACAGGCGGAGCGGGTGCTGGTCAAATCCCGGCCTCCGTCACTCAGAAGTACGCCTGGCCACCCGCCACTATCAGCAATGCCGGAGCGGTGACTTCACTCCCCTCCTACACACCTACTGGTACTGTCGCCACGTTGCTACCACCTATCTTCACCGTCAGCTCTGGCAAGTCTGTCGCTACCGCGAACGCAGGGAAGGGATGGCAGAATGCCTCTGACACTGCTGGAGAGATGGTTGCCATTGCAACATGCAGCTACCTCAACCCTTGGATTGGTCCGAGTGCAGCACCTCCTTCACCTTTGTGCCAAAGTGGAAATGCTGCCCGCACTGTCGCCAAGCCTACGATCACCCCTGCCCCTCGAGTCCCATGATTCTCATAAGCTTTTCGCCTCTGGACATTCCGTTTGTGTGGATTTTATTGGTTGGTCGATCGTCGGACGCTCGGTTTTGTTTTCGGGATTCCCTCGTGCTTGAATCTTCCTCCATGATATCCATGGACTTATACTCTAATATCTTCAATCCGACTCGGTTGATCTTATTATTTATATATCTGAGTAGACATCCCCATGTATTTTATTACTTAAGGATGCGAAACCATGGATAGGTGGCACCAGCAAGTCCTAGTACAGGTCGTTGTATGGCCGGCAAGCTTAGCAGGGGATGAGATCGATCACCGATCAGTGTTCCCCACTTGTAGTGGCGTAACGATCTTCAAGATCCTCCTGCCCACCGAAACCACCTTCGAAATCATGCTCGGCACTTGGCGCCGTGTTCGTTGCGCCCTCTTCCTGAGCACGAATGGAAGAAAGTTGGGCCTGCTCCTGTTTGCCAGTGGTCCAGGTCAGTCTGAGACAGAGCTGTCAAGTCATCACACGGAGAGTCACCCGCATGCGACCCATGAGATCAGGGTTAATACCTTTTCGTGCACATATCTGGCTTCTTCCCCTCGTTCCTTGGACGTCCATGCGTTATCCTGGACGGAAAAAAAAACATTGTCATTGAGCTGTAATGGGATCTCAAACGAGCACACTTCGTACTTGTGTACCTGCCCTGCCACTGGCCATGTGGATGTGATGCTGATGTGAGGTTTCCAGGGGGGCGTGTGGCAGCCACGACGCGCCACACGTGCTGTCATAACGGGGGGTGCTATCTAGCAACTGGAGATTACACCAACTTCCGGTCAGCGCAGTTGACAGCCAGCTGCTCGTCCCGCGGACGGTCACTTCATGGTTCTTTTCTGGTCGACACATGTGTTCTGGTGTCAGAAAGAATATATAGGTTCCTTATATTAATATGATGTGCTGTAGCATTCCCGAGTATAGGATCCCGATCCAACCGAGTATGAATATTTCCGCCGCATCATGACAGCCCTGCTGCCACGCTAATGGTACAAAATGGATGAGACCTCTGACGAATACCGAGGACATATAGTAGTATGACCATGTACACGTCAAGCACGTCAAGCACGTCAAGCGAGTGTGACGTCGCCAAACAATGGCGGATGGTAACGTTCATAAACAATCATAGAAGCCCGGGAGAGAAGTCCGCCTTCAGGATGATAGCACAGCTATTGGATTACTGAAAACCCGTCTTGGGGGATGGCCACTTCGAGCGGCGAGTTTGACTGTAGACTGAGAAATTTTGGCACACGACCAAACCCCATCCCCCGGGGACCGAGGTGGGCGAGTATCTTGGTGTAGTGACATGCGGCGATGTGGTCGAGGTATCAATGAATTATGAACAGGGTATTTTCCAGGGAATGTTGAATATGATGTATCGATGGGTAAGCAAGTATGCGGCGGCCGCGGCAGGGAGAAAGTGGAATGGACTTTTGTCGCAAATCGAGAGGCAGTGGATACAGAACTGAGTGTCGAACCGCATAGCATTTTCAGGTCAGCAGTGCTCTTAGGCAGAGTGTTACCCGAGTCCACTAGCGTACGGAGTGAAGAGCGAGTGGACAAGTTGGACAACAGGGGAGTTGGGGTGAGAGGGATGCCCAGCTCGTATGAAGCCTAGAAACCTGTTAAATACGCGTTGAAACGACTAGCAAATTCGATACAGACCTTTGAAAGCCCTGACGAGGAGATGGAAGGGAAATGTGCCGGGCCATGATCACCGTCACGGAAAGCGCGGCGAAGGTCTCTGACGCCTGAAACGCGTCTTAACTTCGACGTTTGAGCTACCGGTGGTACTTCAACGGCTTCGCGAGGCTCGTGTTCGTCCACATCAACGACATCCTCACATGTAGCAGGTATTGACATGATTACGGAAGCGATACGAGCGCGAAGCTTCCGTGTGCGCTGAGCAGTCATTTGGCCAGGCTCATGTAGCGGGTAGAGAAAGCAAGGTTGACGCGACTCTGACAGTCGAGAAGGAAGGTCAGATTCTGACGAGACGCGATTAGCATCAGTCAAGAGCCGGTTCGTAGATAGTGATGGAGACGCACGAGAGAGGAGTGTTTCAGATGATGCGGTACGTTGGTCCAGATCACTGTCGAGAGCGATATCACTCAAGGGGTCTAGAAAATCGGCTTGCGAGGAAGAACCATGGGGTGGCAGCGAGGTTGAACTACAAATCCTGGGATGCTGTGTCCGTGTCGATGGACCGGCGCGCTGGGATAATGAAGAGCACTCTGGCAGCAGACAGCACTGCTTGCGAGGTCGAATGGCTGGGAAGTCGTTCTGACACAACATTCCTTTCCTATGAATGGAGTAGATGGTAGTGGTACAGGTTGATGTTGCCTGGGTCACGGTGTGAACGTAAGTTGATTTTAGGCCGTACGCGGATTGTTCGGCTATAAAGCGGTCGTGAGGCTGATGAACCTGGGAATTCGGAGGCCCCATGATCCATCAGAACCGTTGAGAAGTCCATCGTATTCTACAAAGCGGGGGTGTTATGGTGCTGGGACTCTGAGTCATGGCACATTATTCGATGAGTCCTGGTACAAGCCAGTGAAGAGCTTACTTTGAGTCGGATGTCTTCCGCCAAGATGATCTTTGTTTGGCAATGGCTTGCGATCCAAACAACCGCCGAGAGTCCGCTTATTATGTCACTACACTATCATGTTCACCATTCCTCCTCATAGAACAATCCTTGCACTAGCCAAGTTGCGCCCTCAGCTCAATCGCTCCATATTTCGTGTTCCTCCTTGCACCACTGTACATCCGTTGCGTGCGTCGGCGCTGTTTCGCTCACCTTCGTCGCGGCCCCACTGGGGTCAACAGCAATTCTCCACATCGTCTCGTCCGCAGGTCCAGTACACGCGATTCTCTAATGGGTACACCTACCACAATCGTCGCCCAGATCGGGACAAGGTTGCGAAGATACTAGTATTCGTCACCGCTGCGGGTGTGGTGTATTACGTCGCGCAGTATGTCGACAAACTCCGTCTCGCTCGTGCTATTCACGAACACCACCTTTAATAGTCTCGAGCAAGTGCCAGAAACGGGCCGATGGAGGTTTATGGACATAAGCCCAAATTTTGAGGCCAAGCTAGAGAAAGCCTCCTATGAGTCGCTGCTATCAGACTTTGAAGGCAAGATCCTTCCCGCTCACCACCCCATAACGCATCATGTCCACCGGGTTGTCTCCGAACTCTTGGAGGCTTCCGACCTCGGTACCCTTCGCTCTAGCAGTGCTCGGAAGACACCCGCAGAGGATGACGGCTTTTGGCACGATGATCCTTCTGCTGCCGCACGCCCTCAAGACCAACACACCTTTCCAGGCGGAGGTGTAAAGGAATGGAATTTGCTAGTCGTCAACGACCCCAAGATTGTCAATGCGTTGGCTAGCTTCGGTATGTAAGGCATTGGGCCACTGTCACACTCACTGAATACCCCTTTCTTCAGGCACCATCGTCGTTTTCACTGGAATTTTGCCCGTTTGTAGGAACGAAGCAGGATTAGCAGCTGTTGTTGGTCATGGTATGTGTTTCAGTTTCTCCGCTTCCTGGAACCTATCTTCAATTTTTATCCAGAAATAGGGCACGCTGGTACTGTATTCTTCGTCCTCCCGTGAACAATGTTGACGTGTTTCAAGTTGCACGTCACGCATCTGAACGCTACTCATCCTCCAAGATACTCATATTGTTGGCAATCTTGTTACAAGCAGTCGGCGTCGACTTTGGCGTGGCTAGGATGCTGAACTATCTCTTATTCAAACTACCTAATTCGAGAACGCAGGAATTAGAAGGTCAGAATGGTGTTTCTAAAGCGCAGTCCAACTCGTCGTGCTAACTGGGAATATCAGCTGATACGCTCGGCATGCGCATCGCTGCGAGAGCGTGTTACGACCCTCAGTCTGCAGTGGAGTGAATTTCTTCTTCACCTTTGCTATTACGGTCTCTTCACGTCCGGTTGCAGGATGCATACGCGCTTAGCGAGAGCCAGCGAGGGTGGTGGTGTGGGTTCTACTTTTGAGCTCCTACGCACACATCCGGTTCCAGAGCGTCGCATCAAGGTGAGCGAGGTCGTATACCTTGTTGTCGGACGTATATAACAGCTTCATTGTGCAGCACCTCGAAGAACTCGCCCCTGAAGCGTACGAGATACGTGCCGCCAACCCCCGATGTGCCGGTATCCGTGAATCCGTTGAACAATTTCTTGGAAGCATGGCTCGGTGGGGTTAATTATTCTTTACAGCAGTTGAGTGAACATAACATCGATGCCCTCGACACTACTAACTCAGGTCTCTGCTTGGTTTCATACAGACTATCCACTGAGTACGAGGAGACCGACTAATGAGCAAAGAAAACAGGGTCCCAGTACATAGATGCAGACTTTGTAATTAACAGAAGTACGTGATGAACAGGAAGTTGGCCAAAACGAATGACAGTAACAACCCTTGAGAACCAAAGAGGGGATGGTGTGATACCTGTTCCCCCGAAGCATAATGCGAATCCGATTTGAGAGTACTATATCCACATAAACCTGAGCCATTGAGGTCGCTCATGGGGATAAGGACGACTGAAAAACCACCATGAGCGTACTCTGCTTCGAGCGTGCCGTTGCTACCCACAGGCCATTGGGTGCAAGTGAGAATGCTACACGATGATTACACATTAGTATACAGGGATCGCGCCAAGCAGTACTCACTTGATGAGAGGTGTGCTCGCTGGGTAAGATGTGTACACCGCAATACTAGAGTTCTTAGGCTGGCGTAATAACGCCTCAAAACTCGGATTTACAGCATCATCCTCACAAGACATACCGGAGATCCGATGTTCGTCAAAATTGAGATCACATTGCCTTTCGAGAATGCAATGCTATCGTTCGTGGAGGCGAGGACTTGCATGGAGGAATTAAGCCAGTTGGTATTGTTAGCTAAAAAGCTGCGAAACTGCAAGGAGGTTGATGAGAGTGAGGTTCGTGAACAACTGGTGTTACCTGGTTCATCCTCGATATTAACTGGTATGCAGAGGTATTGGCGTATGCAGAGGTCCACAGCGGTTCACGATTCCACTTGAAATGCATCGAATTCGTGTCAGGTAAAAAAAAAAGGGCACGAGGGCTGTTTTACCGGGTCCGCATTTCCACTGAAGCCTTGCTCCTGCCCATAGTACACAATTGGTATACTGTGACAGACGCTCAGAGAGGAAGGAGAGCGGCAATTGGAATGACTTACCCGTCTGACATGAAATTAAAAATCATTGCATTACTAGCCACGTTAGACAGGTGAAAAAGTCCGTCGATTGATGTCGCTTACTAAAGACTCTGAGGGTCAACGGACAGATTATTCCAGCGCGGGACATCCTGATTCTCAATGAAGTTCCCAAGTAGTCCACAGTCCTGGGTAGCGCTTGTTAGGCAGACAAGTCGATACTGGGCAAGGATTGTCTCGATCACCTTGAATTTCTGCTGCGACTGAGCTATCATGTCGGTCAAGGCACTCATATTTTGCTGGCCAGGTATAGTGAATGCATTGACAAGGGCGGCATACATGGGATAATGTAGGACCGAGTCTAGAGCATTGGATCCTTGAAACGCAGCAACCTCGCTGGGGAACGTCAGAAACGATAGACGCGATGATGAAACGCGTACCCGACATCCGAACTGAAAACCTCGCCGATGCAAAATACGCCAGCTGCAGCGCAGAAGCCCGGCCAAAAATCAATGTTGACGTGTCTATCGTCCATGAAGAAGGTTCGCGGAGATAGATAAGAAGGCTTACTTGGCAGCTAAATAGTGTAAGACTCTGAGAAGAGGATTGGGAATGAGAGAACGGACCGTCGATTCGAAGACCGTCGAGACTGTATTCACGTACAAGGGACTGGACCCAGCCCTGGAACGCTGAAACCACGGTGGGATCTTCTGTGTTTATGTCCGGCAGAGGAACTGTTGTATCGCCTAACCAGCAGCGTTCTTCGCTCGTGGCGTTTGTCCAGTCCATGACGCAGTAAGGATGGTATTGGGACTGATGTAGATATGCAAGTGAGCATGCATGGGACGTGATTGTATATGCTTCTGACCTGCGTCTTGAACATGTAGGTGGACAGGTCTGGGTTTGTCGAGGTTGCCATGACATCGTTGGCGATTACATCCACCATGAGGTACCTTGAACACGACGACGCGGTGAGCGGTACCAGCAAACGAGAGTGGGATAACGGACATTCCACGGTTGTGCAGCTCTTGTGAGAGGGACTTTAAGTCGTCGGATGTGCCGAATCTGTCGTTGAGCTGGGTCGCATCGGCGACCCAGTAACCATGATATGGATCGCCGTAGGGAGTGGCGGGCCCATTATAATTCTGGGACACGGGACTGATCCAAACTGTGGACGGTGAGGAAATCAAAGATGAAGTAGAGAAACTTGACGGACCTGCAGTGAAGCCAGCTTGCTGGATATAATCAAGATTTTCACGAACGCTGACAGTGACGGGTTGTACTGTACTAGTAAGAAATGAATGAATACGCAAGACTCACGTGTTCCAAGTACCGCCACACCAAGTGCGCTTGCCCGGATCGCAACTCGTCGGGTCTGCTCCACTCGGCAACGCATAGCGGTCTACAATAATCCTAGCAATGAGATCAGACGATGATGCTGACAAGGGGCTGCGAGAAAGGGAGTACTGGTAAATAGAGCGTCCCCTCCAGTCGCTGGCAGACGCGGCAAGAGAGTGTGGTAGCAGTACTAGTAAAAGCAGAAAGAACAAAACGAGTGACATGGTTCATGGGACGATCAAGCCTTCAATGGTATCATAGCTGGGCTTTTTGAGTGAGGTGCTCGACATGGGCTCGACATCTCTGAGACAAGCTGCCATCGGAGAGGGCTCGCCTTTGAGAGCTCCTGACATACACAGCCACTGCCATATCAATGTCTCCTCCTGCCAATTCGTCACTTAGCCGCTACGGTTGGTTCGTAGTTCTTTGGGTCCTCGCTCCCTCCTTCCAGGCAAGTTTGGTTTCTTCTCCTTATCCTTCTCTTACTCTTTCATCTCCCCCTACCAGTACGGTTATCACATCTCCGCCCTCAATCAACTCCAGGTAGTCCTCACCTGTCAACACACTGTCCCTGATTCCTTTTATGGCCTCCCCACATGCATCCCCATGTCCGACGCGACGTTTTCCCTCGTCACATCCTTGTTTACCGTCGGCGGTCTTCTCGGCAGTCTCTCTGCCAACCTCGCCATGGACCGCTACGGTCGCAAAGGCGCAACCCGCCTCAGCGCCGTGTTCAACACTGCTGGCGCAGCTATTTCCGGCTTAGCCCCTTCAGTTGCCCCAATGGCTCTAGGAAGGTTTGAATTCTGCACAATTTCAACAAGAGGTGTCTTGACAAGCTCTGCTTCCTAGATTCCTTGTTGGCGTTGCCGCTGGAGTCGGCATTTGTGTGGGCCCAATTTACCTTTCTGAGATCGCACCACCCGAAATCAAAGGGAGGCTAGGTAATTAATCTCGCTCTCACGCTTGTCCTCCTCAGTGCTCCATGTATCATAGGGGTTCTGACGCAGCTGGCCATCGTCATTGGAATCATGGTAACACAGACAATGGGTTTTGGTTTAGCCACTCCCACCCAGTGGCGTCTCGTCCTCCTCATTTCTTCCGCCCTATCAGCAGTGCAGTACCTCCTCGCGCCGGCTATTGTAGAATCGCCTGCTTACCTCAATCGGAATGGCCTTACCGCTGAACGAAAAGCTGCCATTCGATATTTGTGGGGACACCAATTCGGAGACGCTCGTCCAGACCGTAAGTTGGACACACGCCCCTCTACCAGGCTCACCCCATGTTCAGCTGAGGATCTTGACGAGGAGCCACTCCTTGCATCAAGCAACGAGATTGATACCCGCTCGGAACAAACTCCGGTAGTTACCATACCCGAACTTCTCACTTCTCCCGAGCTCCGAAAACCTCTCCTCACCATCGTATTTGCAATGTTATCCCAACAAATTTCCGGTACGAATCTGCTTCGACTTCTTTTAAGCAGCCTTGTCTTACGGATCACATCCAGGCATCAATGCAGGCAAGATATCCACCCAGCAGATCCGCCCCTAATGCTCATCAAATACTAGTTCTGTATTATAGCAACAACATTCTCTCGAAATCACTTCCGGAGCTCGCGGCATACGTGTCGCTAGGAATCACAGTCGTCAATTTCCTCATGACCTTTCCACCAATATTCCTGATCGAGGTGCACGACTCGTTGAACACGATTGGTATTTGCACTGACGTAATCTTCCAGCGTGTTGGCAGAAAGCAGCTGATTCACTGGTCTGTTGGCGGAGCGCTCATCTCTCATCTAGTGGTAGGCTACGGTCTCAACTCAGGATGGGTTACCATCTCGAGCATCGCGATAACTACCTTTGTGATGTGGGTGCCTATCAGAATACGGCTTCTCGTCTTGACTTTTCTGGCAGGTCGTTTGCCATTGGACTTGGACCCGTCCCGTTCGTCATCATTCCAGAGGTTGCGCCATTCCATGTAAGTGCTTACGGCCGCGGAATCAACCCCTGTCGCATTGATTCCATTCGCGTAGGCCGTTTCTGCGATATCGTCGGTTGGGCTGTCCCTGAACTGTAAGTCGCTCGTTGCGTCTATCGCATGGCTCTCTCACGTTTTATACAGGGATTGCAAACTTTTTCGTCGGCCTAGTTTTCCTCCAAGTGAGGAACTGGCTCGCGCACGGGGATCCGATGAAGGAAGGAAGGGTATTCTATGTATTCGCGGCGGTCTTGTTCTGTTCCGCGGCGTGTTTCTCAAAGTTATACAGGGGGCAGTGAGCGGGTGTTGCTGTGGACGATGATCTCTGTAATGAATCCTGGTCACGTTACATAATGAGATATGAGTGTCGAACGCGTTGCGCACAAGCGCAACACAACCGTGTACATAACTGAGAACTGGTTTCTCGTCGTCGCACGCGTTGTCCTCGCATCCATCGTGAAGTCATGTCTGACCAAGAAACCAAGGAACTCAACGCCTTCTTTGCTTTCTTTACGACCTTCGATCTTACCCGTCCAGTTACCACCATTTCAGACCTCAGCGACGGGGCCGCCCTCTTCGGAATCCTCTCGCTAGTGTGAGTCCCCTTTCGCGGCGGAGGTCAACCCAGAGAATCTCACCACTCGCCTGCGCAGAGACGCAGACTACTTCAGACAATCCAGTCGCACCAACACAACCCAGCTTTCCGACAACTGGGTCCTGCGTTTTAGCACCCTTAAGCGACTCTACCGTCTTCTCACCCAATACTTCACCGATGTACTTCAAAAACCAACTAGCGGCCTCGAGGTGCCTGATCTCCAAGCAATCGCCAAAGACTACAATGTTGGTGCGACGCTCATACTGTGTCGCATGACGATCGCGATCGCGGTGCAGTCCGAAAAGAATAAGGATATCATCGAAAGGATCCAGAAATTGAACGAGGGTGCACAACATCAGTTAATGAAAGCGATTGAACAGGTGAGTTTCTCAGGGTGTGGGCGTAGTGCGATGCATTCAGGGGCTTCGCGGGCAGGTCATGGTGAAGATCAGTTCGTCGCAAGGCGACCATGAGATCGGTGAAGTTATGACAGAGTCAGTCCTTCCTGCACATCATCTGCAAATCATGTCACGAATTCTGGAACAGAGACGATCATTACTACCAGATACAATTCGAACGCAGCCACATCTTGGCAGAGAAGGAGACCATCGAGAAAGTCTACCAAGCCCTCCTTGAAGATCATCGTGTCCTACAGACCAACTTTGATGATGTCGTTTCCGAGAAAGTCGATGCGCTCGCCCGCCTTCGCGAAATGCAGCGAGATTTTGAGAGCAGACGAAACGATAAGGCCGACGTCATGATGCGCGCTGAGATCGATAGGCTTCGGTCGGAGCTGTGAGTTCGAGAGGATAACTGAAGCACCGTCTAACATCTTGGGAGATGCTAGCCAGAAGAGCGAGGATAATCTCGCCATGACAGAAGCTGAACTTGACAAACAGACCGGACTGGTCAGTGAACTCACACGCAAAATAGACGAACTTCAGGTAACTGCAGACCTAGCTGCGCGCCTCAAAGACCAAGTAGATGAGTATGTTGCCGTCATATCTCGTGGAGTAGCTGACTTAGTGCCCTTCAGATATCGTCATGCAGCAGACAAGCTCCAGAAGACTGAGAACGTCATGGAGAAATACAAAAAGAAACTTCAAGAAGGTGTTGACCTACGGCAGCATGTTAAAGTCAGTTCGCTCGCGCTTCGTCCCAACCATCTCTCACATGTATGAAATTCACGAACAGTCACTTGAACGGCAAAACGCAGACCTCGTTGACAAGAACGCGTCCCTGGAAGAGGAGTACCGCAAGGTGGCGGCGTTTAAGCCCCTTATGGAGTCTTATAAGAACCAAATCGCCGAGCTCGAGGCTAAAGTAGCTTCGCGAACAGAAGAAACGGAAACAGTCAAATTCGAGCTCGAACAAACGCGCACGAGGCTCCGCATCACGACAGAGGAACGCGCGAAAGATTCAGAGATGCTCGAATTATACCAGGAGAGAATGCGCGAGTTGGAACTCACCTCTCACCGGGCTCCATCAACCACCAAGCCGACCGATCGAACAGAACCCCGGGGAAATACAACTACATTAACTGAAGAAGAGCTAATGGGCGAACAATCCTTTGCGCTCGACAACGAGCTTGACGACGCTCTCTCGGGAACAACTATGACTGACTTGAAGCTCCAGATCAAGAAGCTTGAGCGAGAGCTTTCTGCAGTTAAGAAGAATGAAATAGACGGTAGCCGAATCTTGGTGTTGGAGAATCTCTTGGAGGATGCAAATCGCATGAAATCACGTTACGAAGCTGATTATCTTGCAGCCCACCGGGAAAAACTTGTCCTGCAGCGTAACTTGGAGGAGATTCGTAGTGGCAAGGCATCGGGCGACGGGTACACGCAATGCATGTACTTTCCGCGATAGTGATTGATCGTATCTCTCTTACAGCGCTGAGGCAGTCATTGCTCTTCGCCAGCGTTTGAACGAAACAGTTGACCAACTGGACGCACTACGAAGAGAGCACGCGGATCTCGAAGTCCAATCCAATACCCAGAGACGAGAGCTTACTATTGCCAAGTCGGACCGTCCGTGTCCCATCTGCATCCTATATACCCTCACTAACTCGCGATCCGCTAGTGAACCTCATCAACAAAGACCAAGTAGAAATACTCGCCTCTCTACGAGAGTCAGTCAGCGAAGACAAGGCGTCCCTTGAGGCCGAGACAGACCGTCTAAAGAAACAGATCAAAGAACTTAATGAGAAAAACCGGATGCAGCTCGAACAAGTTAATGCCCTTCTGCTTGAGAAAGTAAATCTCCAGAGCGAGGGTATTGGGCAAAGAGAAAAGATGCTGCAGCGCGAGCGAGATATCGGGTTTGCTCTTTCTTTCCTTATGTTATATGTGCTGCTGAGAATATGCTATGCCTAGGGACTTGCGCGCCTCTTTATCAGGGAAGGATGTACCTGAAGATGTCAAGACAAGATTACTTGCCCTTCATGAAGAGAATCTGAATGTCAAGGAGCAATTGAAGACCACACAAGACAAGCTTGCCAAGGCCAAGACGGTAACGCTTTGATTTAGTCAAGTATCCCACCTCGTACTCAGTCCTTCCAGTTCATAAAGTCTCAAGACAAACTCTTCAAAGAAGAACAGGCGAAGCTTGCCTCCATGACATCTGTAAGTGTACATATCGCTGTTTCTTCCCCGTACTTCTGACTGCCACAATAGCAAAACATCTCTGAGGAGGCAGAAGGCAGCTTCCAGATTCAGATCAAGGACCTTAAAGAAGAGCTCTCTCGTGCCAACGTTCGTATTTTGCAAGTCCCTACTCTTTACTCGCTACTGATGACGGACATTTTACAGACACGTTATCTGGATCTGGAGAAGCGGTACCAATTCGAGTTTTACCACATGGGCGGTGTTATACACCACACTGGCATGCATCGCATCTGGAGTTCATACGCCCAGCCTACGTCGAAAGGAAAATCAGAACCGAGTGCATGGTTACGACAACAACGAAAGAACGTGAGTTTACGCCGACGTCGTTATGCGCTGGCTTCATGCTGAAAGGTTGCATACCTATGCACAGCTCGGACACGTCTTGCATCGGTAGTATCAGGGGTGTCCGGAGACGCGCACGTTTTCTATTTCCCAGCACTATCTTTCTCGTTCGTAGAGATATCACTATACATACCCCTTTCGATAATGCCGATCGTTAAACGATCACTGATGATGTGTATGATAATAATTGTTCTAGTGCATAGAGGAACGATGCAAACCACTTTGCGCCGAAGGCATGGCCATCTCCCGGTGACCCGGGGCTCTGACATATCCCTGCCCACAAGTCAGCGATGGCCAGGAGAGTGATACTATTTATAATGACTCAAGATTCCACATCTCTCGGATGAAGGTTATTCGAGGCATTTTCCATAGCTAGGCTGCTCATTCAATCCCAACATACCGAGTTGTTCGTGATGGCTTCAAACATTGCACAGTCGGACCATCATGATATGATCCTTGCGAAACGTTGTTACACTGCCAATCATGAAGCTTGGATTAGTAGATAAGACTCGTATGTGGCACATCATCAAATCAATCAAGGGTACTATGTACTACGATTCTCATGATGTTTCCTGACCACCGAGGTACACTTGAAACCACATGAGGTTGTTCTTGACAGGCGCTGTACAATCTCTCTCTCCCCCCCGACTCGTGTTACCGTGGCGCGAGTCGGGAGAGGGGGGTGGGGAACCCTTTGCCGATAACGCAGTCACAGGCAGTGCAGAGGGTCGGGAGGAGGTCGTTTTGAGGGGGCGGAGGAGATGGTGATGCTCATCGTATCAGCAAGCGCATGTAAAGACAGTCAACCTCGCGAATTCATATGCCAAGCTTCAAGAGCGGGCCCACTGCCCGCCCTAGAAGCGAGAAATGTACCGTATATTAAGCAACGTCGAAACGAAGAGATCCAATTGGACACTATCAACGTACCCCAACTCTGCTCGAGGACGTTCATCCCCGCACGTTCGTCACCCCGACGACCCCTTGGACAGCCGCGCCAACACCTGCTTCGCCACCCGCTGTCGTCCCTCCTCCGCAGTCTCATACATCGTTGGTAGATCAAACCGCTCCTTATCAATCACGATCCATACTTGAAACCGATCCTGACTCTGCGTCTCGTGAAACGAAGGCGTGCCGCAGCGGTGTGTTGTACAATAGTCTGGCAATGAATGTATCAGGGAGCCAACATAATACGTGGCGGGATATACGGAGAGGTCACACCTGTGAGTTTCTTTACGTGGGATGTGGCGCCGGGGCCGTCTCGAGCGACCATCGTAGGCGTGTTCGTGGGGGACGTCTCCTTACCCTTACCCTTGTCTTTGTTCTTCCCCGCGACATTTTCCACATCGCTGTTTTCCCTCCCCGTACTGTTCCTGTTCGCATCTATGCGGTCGTGCAATGAGTCACCAAACGCTGACAATGCGATGGGCATACCTCGCTCTTTCGCTGGCACTTCGCCATCCTCATTCCGGCTCGAGCTCTCAGAGAATTCAGATTCCGCTGAAGACACCACCTCCCCGGGTTCCAATTCCGCATGCTCGGCCGGCCGACGCAGCGCGTACGAGGAAGTTCCAGGCCTTGCACGAGACGGTCCGCTCTCGGGGGGCGGGACATCGATAGCGCGCAGTAGATGCGAGCCACCACCGTATGCACCGGGCAGCAGGTTGACACCATACCCACGACTGCCCAGTCCACCACCCCCCGCGAATCTCGGGTCCAGCACTGCGGGATACGATGACGCATACATCTCTGCATTATACGATGTCCTGTAGCCATACACCGCAGGACGAGTCGCACCAGATCCACCCCCACCCCCAACACCTGGCTGAGATGGGTCACACAAGCCGTGTGCGGGGACACTCTGTGACAGACC
>JBBPMQ010000239.1:0-31554 GCA_038090375.1 Boletus rubroflammeus | reverse complement strand
AAAAAGTTGCGTGTGTGTGTTGGTGCTAGGACGAAATTGGGTCTAGTGTAGTTTAAATTCCTCGAAGTAGAGGTTTCTTCACTCCACCGGCCCCACTTTGCTGCGAGTGGCACGTGAGACTCCTCGATGCGAGGGGGGAGGGGACGACTTTGCTGCGCGGTTACGAACACTGGTATAGAGGGTTCGTCCGTGTGTACAAAAAGTTCTAAACCGTCGTACGGCAGGCAAACCATTCCCGGGCTGATCGTGGAGTTGGACATGAATTGACGGCCGCTTCGTACCCATGTGACTAGTAGCGGTTTTTGGTTGTGATATACGCGGGGTTGCTCAGAGAGCCTGTCCGTCTGCTGTGCGCACGTGACACTGGTCAGCGGCCGCCCTCCGCTATAACAAAAAAGCTTAAAATCGTCGTACAGCAAAGTGAGCCGTTTTTCGGGGAGGTTTGAACCATTTTGGGGACGATGACGGTCCACGGATTGGCAAGAGGGGCACATTCAACTTATTTTGGACAGTTCAGATGTTCGGAAAGTTCAATTCCGTGACTTTTTGGATACGGTGAACCGTGAGGGTCGCTCCGATAGACAGTCCTGGCGTGACCATACAGCTCGGTAAGTGCGTTTTTCTCGACTGATCCTTTCAGGTGTTGTTTTGGTTCATCGACGAGGTGGTGGATTGGCAGGTTGGTATGAATGGCTCGGGTGCATTCTCCACTGTTCGGCGACGCGCGTATCTCTGGTCCTGATCCCGTTTCTCAGCTACCTCATTTCGACTCGTGCCGTGCGCCGCTCGTTGCGCCCATCCATCCTGCTCGTTCTGCGACCTCGTTCGTCGCTGTTGCCATCACTCTGGACCTCTGTGTGGTCTTCGACGTCCCTCGCATCTCCTCTCGACCTGTTGCGCACGTCCGTCCTGCCCTCTGGCTTGTCGATCCGATCGCCTCGCCTCAGTGTCTTCTCTGCATCGTTGCGGCTGCCTGTACCATCGTCTGGACGTCCCTGTGCACCCTCGTCGTCTCCTGTTACGACCGTGTCACTACCTGGATTGACTAGCTCGCTGGTCGACCTGCTTCACACGATTTCGCGACACTCTCGATCCCCATATTCCGGGCCTGCAATGTGGGTCCGAGGCTTTTTCATCAAACAAACAAAAAAGTTGAGATTGATGAAATGGACAACGATTTATGACTTCATTGGTATATGCATTCAAGGTTTCTACATGGGCGACACATGGCGGGATATGGGCGGGCGGCGTCTGGTGTCCTGCACCGACGTTTACTAAATTTAGTATGCTGGCGACAGAAGTGTATTGGAAATTGGGGCGCGAACGTCCAGCTTTCCACAGTGACACAAAAAGTTTAAACCGTCGTACAGCAAATACTTGACGTTTTCGCGTGGCGAAATATGAAAATGGTTGGTCAATGGAATGCAAGGGGGATGAATCAATGATGAATCGATGACCACGTCCCAATGACTTGGTGTGCAACTTTTTTTGGGTTGCGATACGCGCGCCGCCGGGTTTCAAAAGTTTTCGGCGTTCATTTTTTAGCGTGTACGGGTCGCACGAAATTTTTAAAGTTGGGGTTGAGTGGACAATGGCACATGCTAGAGCACTGGCAGGACGGACGGCTCTTCTCGCTCTTCTCCGGGCGTTCGGGACGACTTTGTTGCGCGCACTGGTTACTAGTATACTATGCGATGGGTATGTCACGAAATAGATCTGGCTGCTTTGGGTGTTCGTTCATCAATGGCGCAAAGAGAGACAAGAAAAGAAAAGAGATAAGACGGGACAGGACACTGGTAGTTACCCCTGAAAGCATCGCGGGCGAGAATTGATCGATAATCGATAGTGGCTGTCACGGTCGTCTATATGTTCACCGAGACGGCGTCCAGCTGTACCCTTTTCACCCCATCCCTGTCACCCTTCCTCGGACCGGAGGGGACGAAGAACGGCACACGGTGGCAGGGGGGACAAGGAGAGGCGAACAATGATTAGTAGAAGGGTAGAAAGATAGAGGATTGCAATCCTGGTACACTTTTTTTTCTTACACGACACAGCAGCATGCAACGCCCGGAACATCCGAGATACCAAACGTGACCGGTATATCATGAAACTTGCTGACCACGAACCCTCAAAAAAGTTCGGTGCCCGGGTGCGAGCGAGCACATCGGAGGTCCACGAACCCTGTCCTCTTATCCAGGGTTATTATTCGTATCACCTCGCCCGTCAAAGTGTGTGACACGATGTAGAAGCCGGCCCCGACACGGACGCACGAGGCGATGCGCATGAAACGACACAACTGATCATACTGACCCGACGGACGGACGGACGATTCCGGGATTCGGTGATTCAGGATAGAGGGTGTTGTACGATCTACAATGGCGCGATCCCCGATCTACCGATCGGACGGTACGATACACCGGACGAGTTTTGCAGAACCTGAGACAGACATCGCTTATCGGGAGAGGGGTACGGCGCGGGTGCAGTCGCTGGGAGGGACGGGCAGCGGAAACGCCTGCCCCCCCCCCTTGGAACCTCGTGGCAAGGGACGATGACAGCTCTGTCACGTTCGGAGTACTCCCGTCGTGCCTGTATACTAGATTTGTCCATTCGGTGGGCATACCAACCGTGGAAGAGAGGACGGCGAAGCGGGCGCGAGGACACCCACTGGCAATGATAGCGCTGATTCCCGACAAGGGTCGTCGGACTGCGTACCGTAGACGCTCTGCGCGCACACACACACAAACCATGTGAATCTACTCCGTAACTTTCGCGCACTGTGATTTCGAAAGAGGTCAACGCAACGACGCCGGCTAAGCTCATTAGGAGAAGCGGACTCGTGCACGGTGATCGGTGAAATGAACGGTCCAATCCGAGAACTCTGGAATAACGAAGACAGTAAAAGCGAACACTTCTCAGCGTTCCGAGAAGAGGGAACTGACATGCTTTGGAGGCGAGTCAGAGCGGTAATCACCACTGCGCTCCGCTTAGATCAGTGCCTGACCAGATAAAGTGAGGTCAAGTGTCACGTTCCCACAGAGGGCCAGCTCGGCATGCCGAGCTTTTCATTTTGCAGTTTCCGTATTTGAACCGAACACGATAAGTAGATAAACAACGCCTCTGGAAAGAGAAATGGAAATGCGGGGTTTGCGCTAGAATCCAAGGTCCTTTTTTTCTTCCTAGCGCGAGCACAAGTTTGGCACAAGTGTTCGTTCTAGTTTAAGATTCACACTCGGGAAAACTAACCCTGAATCTGTGAACCTACGCCGACGGACGCTATCCAGTCACCGACGGCGAGTTGTAGATAATGCACTGGATCGGATACGTGCCCGACTGGGTTTCTTCGTCAGCCGAGGCTCCACATCGTCTTGTCTTATGCTCTTGTTCTTCTCGACAAGCTTGCCTGTGTCCCAGTGGCCAAACTTTCTGCGCGCTGCGCTGCTGCCAGATTCCAAATACTCTGCTCGAGTGAGAAGATGGGATGGAAAATCGGGATGTTTGGCAAACGCCAATGCGGAGCGATACGATTCTGTCACCGGGCTGGATCGTGACGCATGTCATAAAGACGAAAGCAAGGGTTAAAAATATATATATATTTTAAAAAACTCACTCATCAGACTCGAAAATGTTTATCTCAAAATCCACCGGAGCAAGCGACCGCAGTTCCGTCATGCTGAGTCATAGTCAGTGTCATCTCACGACGACGGGCTGTACGGATGGCTGCGATTGCGTACAGTCTTTCATGAAATCCGGCGAACTTGGTATTACCACCGATGACACCGATGTTTGCCCAAAACATACCCTGAAGATCTCCGGGGAGCAACGCAATGGACGCCACTATCGTACCTGGAAGCCCAGTCTGTTCCAACCCTGGAAATTTCCAATCAACAAGGAATGCTAAGTCAATATGTGCGTGATATCATGGATTTCGACAACCGACCGATGTCGTCGGGGCGAAATAGGAGCTCTGGAATCGTGAAACGTTCGTTCTCCATGAGAAGCACCTGATCTGTTGGGTTAAGCTCATATCCGGGGCGTCTGATCTCGCCCCCTCGATTGATGGAAAAGTTGGGCAAGAGGTACTCCATCACAATAGAATTCTGCTTCGGGCTCGACCTTGGTTGGTTGAATAACTGCTTGTTATGTCGTGAGGGGACGACGTACCGACAGGTTTCGAGGTCCACAATGAATTGCGTTGACACGTAACAGCACGCCTCCTTGGCATGATTCATAATGTACGTTTCGTCCATCATATTCCACTGGCGAAATGACACGACCTCCTTCAGTTGATTAGTCAGAAGTTTGCCTCCGACGTCCATTCTGATCAGATTAGGGATATTAATGGAGGAAATTGCTAATGCAAATTCACCTTTTGACGGCATGCCACTGGATTTGATGGTTGATCATAGGCACAACATGCGTAAAGCTGAAGCCAGAATCGACAATGAGAGCACATTCGGGAATGTCCAGTCCCGCAGCGGTGAAGAGGGAACCATATGGAATCATGGATGCGGCTAGACGGGAATGTTCCATGAGCGTGACACCATGTATCCATGGAAGAACAAGACTTACGTGTGCATCTGTAATACGATTGGAATTCGTATTCCTCGAACACGAATTGATCGTAGACGTCTTGGATGTTGGGCAGGTTGAAATAAGGTTCTGTGATGATGAGCGAGGACTCTGGCGCGTTCACCTGGATGGGTTGTAGCACGAGCGAGGCGAGACGGGGACAAGGTACGTACTGAGAGGGCTTCCGTGGAGAACAAGCCATCCCAAACAGCCTTTTGCGCATCCCAGTCAATTAGATAGCCCTAATTCGCATCGGGGTCAGTCGTCGCACGGAGCGAAACGTTTATTCGGGAGAGATCAGGCTCTACCTTTTCAAAAGGGAGCCGATAATGGAGCGAGGAAAAATCTCTACACCGGGTAATCTCGTGCCCGATGTACGTAGTCTTGTCTCCCTTTGATCGGACAACAGCGTTGGGAATCATCCTTGGAGACGAAAATCAAGTTCCCTCCGGATGAGCGACGACTTCCGAGTCCCCAACACTCACCGGACTGTTTCATCGTCGCTCCCGACTACACCGGCTTTAATGGTCAAGCCACCATTATCCAGAACGACTGTGGTCACCGTCTCCATCGGGAATGAAAAATACCCAATCCTTGATGGCCGGTTTGTGCGGTTCCTATGTGAGCGGTTCACCACCACCAGGCGGGGCCATCGAATGCTAGTAGGCGTGAGAATCAGGCATGGTTGTTCAAGTTGGTGGGTGGGCCCCCGCTCGCTATTTTCTATTCCGAAACGAAACGCTTGCTCAGTTTGAACAATCCGATCTCTAGCAAGATCACTCGTTCTCGTCGGTGCGAATACTAATTCCTTGACTCCTCGGAGACCCTCAAACAAGAGTGTCACGTTTGACAGGAGGCAAGTACACGAAAATGGTTCATCTGCCCTCACGATTCTAAATCAGGGCACTGCACACCGTGACACTCCGTTCGACGTGTGTGCCATCCACCTATCGACCTTTGGGACCTCCCAGCGGCTCTCACGCGGCTCGCTGCCGATTTCTCATTCAAACTCGTCCGCCGGGGTCTTCAAGATGTGTGTCGCTTTTTTCACGCTCGACCACCCCGATTACGCTCTGTCCGTGGCTTCTCCCACTCCGCCAGTTTCCTGTGGTTTTTCATTTTTTTTTTTCCATTTAGTATCTTGTGTAGCAATCGGGACGAATCTCTCTCCAGACCCACGGAGCCCGCTTGCTTTCATACCTTTGGTAGACAACTCAAAGGTCAACAGCCAAACATCCTATCAGGCATCGATGTTCGGGCTGGTGGCACTTGGCTTGGTCTCAGTCGGACCGGGAAGCTCGCCCTGTTGTGAGTGATATGACATCACACGTGCAGGTTCGATAACACAACCCAGGACGAACATCACTGAACCGTACCAAACGTTTACCTCCTCCCGGGGTCACCTCGTCTCATCGTTCCTATCCTCACCGTCCTCGCAGTCGCTGGAAGACGACGTACGGAGACTCGTCCCTCCCGATGCCCGCTATGCGGGTTTCAACTTGGTACTCCTCGCAGCTGCGCCTCAATCTTCACCCTCGCTTTCCTTTGACGCTCTCTACGTCACCAATCGTGGCGGTGGCGGGCCGATCGCTTATCGCGCACTAACAGACGCACGACGACACCGCGGAGGGCTCTCAAACGGTATAGACGGCAACGGCGCCGACGAATGGCCCAAAGTGCAACACGGCGTCCGCGCACTCGAAGCTCTTCTTGATACCCTGCCGCCGAACACATCGGATGATCAGCTCACTGAACATCTCTTTGATCTCTTAACGTGGGTATATGAGACATGCGTTTTTTAGGTCACAACGATTCGCTTAACGTTTTGGTCTGGATTTCTCGTGGGGTGTGTATAGATGGCGATCTTCTCAGCCACCCCGCGATCGCTTGGAATTGAAAAACACTATTCAAGTCGAACCCATAACTATCGCTGATGATTTTTATGGGACGCGTCTTGCTACCACCGTTCTCGTTAAGCGAAGTGGGGAAGTTGTATTCACTGAGAGAGACCGGTGGAAACTGACTGCTCAAGGGCGGCCAGTTCTGGCGGATCCCTCTTCACAACGTGTATTTCGTTTCAAAATAGAAAGGGGCGAATTATCCAAGTAGTCTATGTAGCCGGAGTGGCATGTGTATGGCGGACAAGTACATGACGTATAACGTTACAGGTGTGATGTCGTGTTGTAAGTCTAGCACAAATACCTATATCAGTACAAAGTCACAACCAGCGCGACAGCAATTAAATAAAGCATCAAGAGCTGGGATATAGCAGGACCAACGAGACAACCATAACTAACTATCGAGAGCTGAGTTCATGTGATGATACTACTGTACATGGTCTGTTCGCCTGGTGATATGGGGAAATAAGGGTTGAATCCGGCAGAAGTCATCGTGTTCCACTCCGAAACGGATGCACCAGCGGATGATCCATGGAAGGGCGTGCTCGAAGACGAATGTGATGACATAATTTCGCTCTCAGTCGGTGTGGGAAGAGTCCCATAAGGCGAACCTGTGCCCTCATCATCATTTCCACTAATTCTCACCACCAATAAATTAGCTCATCCTGAACACGAGTTCGCCGCGAGGCAACACACAGGGACGTACTGCATGAGATTGCTAAGTTCGTTGATGCGCCGGAACACTTGACACTGAGAGTTTTCTGGATGCTGCGCGTATTGTCTGAGCGACGCGAGGGTACTTTGGAGCTGTTGTCCAAGGGACACGAATGCGTGCTCGGCGCCAGGGGTGGTTCGACATGCGCAAAAAGGTTGTGACGGGGATGAATCAGACGGGAAGTGATTGCTGTACACTTTATCTGGTTCGCATGGATTCATCTGATAGACGTTTCCGTTTTCATGATAGGAAGGAGGGTCTGATGGGTGATGGTTATATGAGAGACCGTTGGTGGAGGTTGGCGATGGGTACGGCATGGAAGAGCGCCCATTGGAAGGGATGTTGCCATTGTTGTAATGATGGCCATTCTGGCGTTCATATGGAGGTGACGCCGAGGTATCTGAATGGAAAGCTGGATACGAGGCTGGAGGAGACGGCGTGAAGCGATATAGATGAGGCTGAGATATATCCGTAATTGGCTCAATCTTGATCGGAGTTCCAGAGGCTGAAACCAGACCCCGGGGCTCCTGGTTTGAACGCGCCAGCGTGTCTGGGGAACGTGCGCGGCGCCTGAGATGCAGGCTGTTTTTGGCGGCGCGCGAGTGCCACCGTTCGGAGGGGTCGCCGTCCCTGAAGTTGGCATCTGCCCAGCGAGGATGGGGCTTGCCTAGACCACAAGTAGATCAGGAGATGCTAGCGCAACATGAAACAGGTATCCGTACCACGTAGCTCCCTAACGAGGCTTTCCAACTCCGCTATCCTGTTGCGCAGACGAGTGGCTTCGTCAAGGGTAGGGTCATCTCTAGAGCCGCATTCAATCTGGATGCTGTAGTGGGGGGACGTGAAGGAAGGACGTACCTCAGTGCTGGATCATCGATCTCATATACACAAAGGCCAGTCTGTGGAGATGATGAGACGGAGGGCGGACAGAGCGAGGTGAACACACACGAGACCAAGCTGGATGCAGCGCTGGCAGGGACGCTTTCTGTCACACTGGGGCAAGGTGAGGAGGAGACGGGTGGAAAAAGGGAGGACGGACCTTTCGTTTGGAGGTGTGGCAGTTGAGACAGGACTGGGTGGTGCGGTTGCGTCTGCGCTTGCGGTGATCGGTGTCGACGGTGAAGTCAAGATCCATGATTTCGCCTTTGAGCTGGATAGGCGGGAAGGAGTCAGAGGCCATGGGGACAGGGAGAGGATGAAAGAAGTACTTTGTGGAGGGGTGGATATGGATATAGTTTATGGGGGGGGGGGGGGGGGGGGACATTAAGTACTTAAGTAACGAGGAGGAGATCTGGATCACCTCGGGCATTGACAACGACACAGATCGTTTGAGTCTTCTTCACGAAAACGGTCTCCGTGTGACCCAGCCCTGTAAAAGAGGTGCCTTCCAGTCTCGGCAGTGACATAAATACAACGCGTGAGTAAAGAACAGATACTTGCCTCAAAAAGGGCTGAACATGCAAATATCCCCGTTGGCTCGCTGCACCTGGCCGGGTTCTTGAGCCTAATTCCAATGGCAGTGCCTCGGATATCTGATTAGCACATACACCCCAATCATTCCTCCTGTGAACGCGCCCGTGCTCTTCCAACCCAGCGACGCTCGCTCCTCCTTCAATTACAACATTCTCTAATGCCCCCGATTCATGTCTGACAACCGTTCCATAGCGTCAGGCCGCCATCAGCCATCATCGCCCCCGCCGAGTGCACAGATGCGTGCTGCGCAGCATATCGCCTCGCCTTACCTGGGCTTGCCCTTTTCGGACCCCTGCAGCGAGCATGGGAGCCGGTTTGGCATGTCAGTCAAACACAAGTGTCAGGAGGTCAGATCAGCTCTGTTGACGGCGGTTTGGATGCAACGGATCTGCCTGAGAATTGCCACTCCTAATGCAGCCCAATCAAATCCCATATTTATTCCCAAATGACGTGAAGGGAACGTCCATCCCGTTCGCAGGCCCCCCCCCTTGCCATGCCCACGATTCAACCACGTTAACCGAAACACCCAAACAATTTCTTCATATCTCGCTCATGAAACGACCAAACCAACACGTGCAGATAACGACGTCCCGAACAAGGCAGGTTCTCTGCCACCAAATCGAATCATCACCATTAATGTCTGAGTTGCTCCACCTCGCCAACGACAAGCCAGCGTCGACCTGTCATGCCACCGGCGAACGGTGGCAACGTTGTAAGCAGCCTCGTGATATGTTCGTTCCCAGGAGAGCACCGTATTACGTGTCTGCCCGGGAGGGGTCACCGGCGCTCAGTCTGTCAGAAACGGAGGAAAATTATCAACTACAAAAAAGAAAAAAAAAAAAAATACTTCCGTCATGGTCGGCAAGGCTGATCAGGATGAAGTTGAGTTTCAAGTTCGAAGGCCGCAAACTTACCACTGTCTCGGTTTGATCTATTACTTTATCTGACCACTCTTCGGATATATTTCTCCCGCCGATCAAGTCCGATTGTGCACGCTCCACTTTTTTTCATAAAAACAACATCCGACCACACACATCATCACAATGAACTACTAACTACCGTTAATCGCACAAAAATGTCCTCGTGGGCCCTGGCAACTCGCGTCACGCACGTTAAGCTTTGGCATGCCTTGGATACCTTCTCGAGCTCATACCCGACCATGAACTACCACAGTACTAGTACTATGCACTCGTTGATCAATACCTGCCAGGCCCAGGTACGCGAATACCCCCCAGGTTTTCATCATTCGTCCCCACTACCACAGCAATTTGCTCTGCCGTGGTGTGCGACCGTAGAAACACATCTCTCTCTGCGTTCCCAATTAAACAACCAGGGAAAATTAATCAGCCCGGCCCGCTATTCGCTTTTGTCTCAATCTGGTACCTCCGTTCGGTTACATGCGTCGCAGAAGAACTACACATCTGCTTCCCACGGGTACTTCCGGCAATGGGTGTGACGCCCATTACTGAACCAGGTCCATCGCTCCTCGCCCGGCGTGATTGTTTCACAGCCCCGAGTCTATGTGGCCTAGATGAGTCCCGCCCATTTACTGAGGAACCATATGGAACCCTTGGATTCAATGTCACAAGTCTGGCCGGAACCAAGTTCACATCCAGAGGCATTCAGGGTCGCCAAGGGCGTGAGACGCATCAACATCGGAAGGGTGCTCCTAGTGCCTCGTGCCTGCACCTTAGATGGTAGGTTCGAGTTTTTTTTGCTAGATGGACGAGTCCGAGGACTATTCTATGAAACGTGGTGACCGAGCATTCAATAATCACGTGGGATGTATTGTTTTTCAAACCGCCCTGGCGTTCAAGGATGATGCGACGGATCCATGGATGTTTCAGAATGTCCAGAAGTGCTCGAAACCGAGGCCGGAAGCGAACAGATTGTGGCCACACAGCGGCATCACTATGTGCAACCCACCTAATCATCTTCTAGGAATTCGTTCGTTTTTGTGCCCAAGTTGAAGCGGGTGGGATGGAACGACGGCGAGCCAATTTTGACAGTATACAATGACGGCATCTCCCGATCGAAAGCTCGCTGTCGTCGATCGGGACGACGCGCGGAGCTGGGCTCGGAAGTAATGAGTCTGATCGACAGCGCCCACTCAGATAAGTTGCGCCGCCCTTTGAAGAGCATGCAAGCGTATCTTCCAACGGGAATGTAGGGGACCCTTGATGGTGGGCGATGCGTACGCTGCGCAAGAAATAGGCGTTGAAGTGCACTGCCGACGTATGCTAGGAGGAAGATTTTTCCCTGCGTTCACAAGTGCATTGCATCGGACTAGCCACATACAAATCTCCGCAGTACCAACAGACACGGGATTGCACGTCATCGACAGGGGCGCTGCCATTTGACTCTAACCATATTCGTCGAAAAACCCTCGATCTCAACTGAGGGTGATTATCAAGGTACGCCACATTTGCACTGCATAAGCATGATCCGGAATGGTGAGATGTCGGGGGACGACCATGAGGCCGAGCTTCCATCAGGTTCAGGAATCGATGCGGCAGATTCAGACTTGTCGAATACCACCGACTGGTCAATTTGGGAGTGCTAGTGAATAGTTTTTTATTTATTACACGCCATCCGTCTTGCCTGTGAGCAGTTGAAGTCACTGATACCTTTAGGTTTCTTATGTACGGGTACGGTGGAAAATGTTGCAACGGTGCCTGCAGGGAAGCAGGGTGCTGGTGATTTTGTGCGCAAACTTCCGACGTCAAGATACTCAGGGTGATAGGCCGATGTGAGTGGATCAACTTGAATAGTTCGCGTAGTATACTATACCCACACATCCATCGGGAAGGACAGGCTTGAAATCAACTGAGCATGGCAATGCGTAGTCTCTGAATCCAGATCTCATGCACATGTCCATCCTGCCTCAGTGATAACCGTAACTTGTACGCTCGAGTGCTTACGTAATATGATGGAAGCGTTGCAACGCGTGGATGTTGGTCTCCGCACATGCGCTTGGCTCCAGCATTGTCGTGCATGGCGCTGAGCTTATAACTCACCCCTCAGGACTTCTACTACCTTATCAGATTTTCATCCTCGCTGAACATGATTTCAGAACCGGAGTCACCGACTTCCCCTGTTGAAACCTCGGATGCGCTGCTGTCTCCGTCCGAGGTGGAACCCAAGCCTGGCCTAAATGGCACTCCCGTTCGCTGTGAGTAGTAACTTACTAGTAAGCCGACCAATCGAAACGCCGATTTAATGTATGCCCAGGGTTCGATGTATGTTGCCGGTCAAGCACCGTTTTGTGCTGAGATTGACGCGAATAAAGGCAAATCGCACCGAGCCTTACACTCGGATAACTCCTTTCCAGGAGCGCAACGATACCTCTGTAGAGTGCGTCAACCTCCAATGGTTCTTGTGTTCTTGCCCAAACCTCACTAGATTCTTCTACAAACCCATCACGCTCACTGCGCTTTCCGTCGGTCTCGCTGCTTTGGCTTATATTGCCATGTCTCCCGACGTCCTCGCAGAAGGGCGTGACAAACGTCGCGTGTATGCGTTCTCCATTTCCTGTTTGCCTGTGTCTCGATCTCATTCGTGATCTCATTCATATTCAGAGGAGTCTACGCCGCAATAGCTTCCTTCTTGATGTTCTCCATGATTCAGTTCCGGGACGGGCCATATATACGACCGCACCCGGCGTTTTGGCGCGTTGTGCTAGGGCTCAATCTACTCTATGAACTCGCACTGGTTTTCTTACTCTTCCAGGATCTTCACTCCGCGAGAAGAATGATGACCTTTCTAGACCCAACCCTGAACGTCCCCCTTCCCGAGAAGAGTTACGCGGAAAGTTGCGCGCTAACTGCGCAGAATATCCTGGTCTGCCTTCTGATCACTGCTTTCACATCATCTGTCCGAATGTTGTTTGCTTAGAACGCGATTGACATATTTTGCTTGGCACATGCGTTGGGTTGGTTTGGAAAGGCGATGGTGTTGCGTGATTATTGGTTTTGCTGGGTGTGCCCTCTTTCTCGACAGTCCCTTGAGAACGGGTGGCTGATCTCGCCATTGTAGATCTTGAGCATAGCATTTGAATTCGCTGAATATAGCCTGCAGCATCAACTACCGAACTTCGCCGAGGTGTGTCTATTCTAGATCCCCTTATCTCCTCCGTAAGGCACTCAAAGTTTTCCAGTGCTGGTGGGACCATGTAAACCCTCCCTGTTCCGGATTTATCGGTCGCTGATATCTTATCGCTCAGTGGATTCTTGATGTTCTGCTTTGCAATTGGTTAGGAACCTATCTTGGTGCGTTCCGGCTTTTTCGCATCCAGCCACGAACGACCTAATGGGGCACGATCTCGCCGTGTTGGTAGGGATGAAAACATGTCAGTATCTGGAAGTAAAGGTGTGTTGCCATCAATAGGGTTCTACTTGTCGGTGACCCGGGCCGGAATGCTGTCTAGCCATATGAATGGCGCGGATTACGACAAACACGGGGGTTACGCTCGAAGGCAAAGCGAGTGCTGAGCCAGTTTTCACCACATGACTGGACTGCTTTCAAGTGGGAGGGAACGACATCATTCCGCCACTATGTCACGGTCGTACTGCTCCTTGCGGTATTCCTTGCTGCGGAGCTAAACCCGTTTTACTTGAAGGTAAGCGATATGCTTGACGTACCGTCATGTCGGTCTTTAACGGTCTTGTTGATCATGAATGGCTACTCTAGTCATTATTATGGATGGAGCCTGATCATCCTATCGTCATAATGAGGCTCGCATTTGTCTTCTTGTGTGCTTTACCGGCCGTGAGGGAGTTATACCTGTATATTAATGATCCAAAGTATGTCCGTCCCCCAGTCCATGAAATGGTGTCACGTGGCTCATTCTACACATAGAAAGGCAAAGCGCATGGGACAACATTGTTGGCTGCTGCTTGCCACGGTTTTGACAGAGCTGTTGGTGATTACCAAATGGAGCCGAGGAATGTTCCAGGAGCCCTTGCCTGTGCATGTGCGATGGGGCTGGATCATCGGGGTGACACTTTTGATACTGTATCCGACAGTCGGGGTATGTCGTCGTTGCTGGCTCTTGAGTGCGGGATGCTGACGAGGATGATAGTTTGGCGTTCCTGCTGTACAACGATACCTGCGCAAACGAAAGCACAGGGGTAAGGCCAAGACGCTGTGATTTTTTTTCTTGTATAACTTTAGTTTGGGTGTTACATAATCGAAATCTCGTGGAAAAGAAAATGCCATTGTTGTGGATCGAACACGCGAGCGCGTAAGGAGCTAGTGGCGAATGTTCGGGAGCGGGACAAACAAGCGTCAGCAATACGTGTATTGCTGAGCGCTACTATCGCAGCAGTCGACAATAAGGACCACAAAGTCTCGCCGATTGATTACAAACACCCCGCTTCACTCTTGTTCTCTTACCATCACCATCCTGCTCTCTCCATATGAACAACGATCACCAAGATAATAACAACACCCGCGGTTTGCCCTTCTCCCACAGCTTCAATATCGGAACCACTATCCAGAATGTCTTCCGAAATATCAATCACGCCTTTGGTAATAACCATGATTCCGGTATCGGGCAGCAGAGAGATGGTGACTCGCGGGATCGCATGCCACCTTTGAATTCTGTAGGCGGTAGACACGACACTCGCGGCATGGATATCGCCCACCCTTCTTCCCCCAGTTTGGCTGCGCCTGACTCATCCATATCCTCTGCGTTCCCACCTGCGGACGTTGACATGCCGCCTCATCCTCAACTAGATTCGCAGCGCGATGAAGACGAGGATTCCATGCCAGAGCTGCGCTCCGTGACCGACTCGTCGGATGAGTCAGACACTGGCCTCGCCACGTTCAATTCAATACATCAGGACATCCAGCCTGTCGACGACGATCGCGACAGCGTTTGGACGGATGATGCAGGCGATCCTCCTCCCCTCGAACCTATCGCTAGTACTCGACGTGCTCGTGTGGACGATGACGGGGACGACGCCAGGGACCGTCGACATCCTTCAGAGCGTGTAGGTGGTCCTCCTCCACCGGGCGATGCTGCGCCACAGAATGCTAACCCACAGCAACCGCCTCGTCCTCCAGCGGGCTTATTCGGCGCCTTGTTTGGTCAGGGCCCTCGCGGGGACGCTCCACATGAGCACACACATACTGGTGAGGGTACTGCAGATCCGTCACCTGCAGGTAATAATCCAACCCCCGGTCACGCGCCGCGCGGTGTCCCGATCTTAACAGCGGGATTTACTTTGACCATACCGCTCTTTGGGCCACCGCCGGGTAATCGGACAGGACCAGCAGCCAACGGTCAGGGCCAGGGCCAGGGCATGTTTGGTATGGATGCAGCTGCTCGAGAGGAGCTGTTTGCGTCGTTTGCGGCATTCTTCCAGGAATTTCAGGGATTGGATGAGGCGCGGGAAGACCCGGAGCGAGCAAAGAAGCTTATGGCTGGTCTAGAGGTCGTCCCTTTGGGACTCGTGAAGAGGTTAGAACGTGTTGGGGGTGCACCGGGAGGGCACGTTAGGGAATCCAATGCTGAAGGATCGTCATCTGGATGCGCTATCTGCTGGGACACGCTACTGGATGCCGAGAGCGACAGTTTTCGTGGTCGGCAGTTTTCGGGAGGTGAAGTTTCGCAATCATCAACCTCCGGGACGGACACCGTTGGCGGACATGACGGGACGCATACAGAGAGTGATGTGATGGACGTTGACCCTCCCCCCGTCTCCGTTTCCCATTCTGAACCGGGGACCCCGTCCTCTTCCGCGGCAGCCATAATCATTTCCCTTCCTTGTGCTCACGTGTTTCATTCCTCTTGTCTGCTGCCGTGGTTCACAAGGGCAAAGCAAGCAACGTGCCCGACCTGCAGATTCAACATCGACCCAGAAAACCTTACCTATACTCCTCCGCCTAGACGTGTGTTCGAGCGTGGCGCTCCTGCTCAACCCCAGAATGCCGTTCCAAACCCAGTGCCAGCGAACCCTCAGGCTGCACCGGAGGCTCCTTTGGAGGCTCCTGGTATCGGTATTCAGGCAGCTGACGCTGCTGCTGCTCCGCCGGTGGGCCCTGCGCGTACAACTGCAGATGCCCGTCCTGCACCCCCTCCCCCCACTGGACAAACTGGTACACCAGCCGGCCTAGGTTTAAATCCATTTGTCGCCATGCCCGGAGTCCCTGTGCTGTCTTTTCCAGCCTTTCAGATACCTTTGAGACCAACTGCAGCACAAGCACCCGGAGGTGGCAACCAGGGTACGTCATTTCCACCCACCACGCCGCGTTCGCGCAGTCTCCCTGCCGAGCTCGACTAATGAGTATCCGTTTGCGCCTGCAGGTATTGATGTCGTGACGATAGGGTTAGATATGTTTGTTGGTGGTGAACCGCCTGAAGAACGAGGTGGTGATCCCCGTGGTAACGCCGAGGATGCTGAGGGTGTTGGCAATGGCGGAGCGGGCACCGGTGCCGCTGGCGGAAATGGTGCTGCAAACCCCAACGGGCTTGCCCAAGATCTACATTCATTGATCGAGGGTCTTTTGCGGACGACACGGAATATTATCCCACAAGTAATAAATGCACAAGGGCCTGCGCCACCTCCAGCTCCAGCTCAGAATGCTGCTCCAGCAGAAGGCGCTCAACCACAACCACAATTCAGACCAGTGCCCGAAGCAGTTGGACCCCAACCTGTCCCTCCTCCCGTGGGTGGTCCTCGCGTCGTTCAGTTCCTTCCACTCCGTCCAAACATGTTCCGACCCACACGTCCTATGCCTCCCCGCCGGGAGAGGAAACCATGGACCCTCCCGCTTGCCCCTGGTCCGTCACTGCGACAGCGCGTCGAGCAGCGAGAACGAGAGCAGGGTCTGCGCTGTTCCGACACGAGCTGTGGCATCGGCCCTTCTGACGAAGATCCTTGTCCTGAGCCGTCCGCATCGTTGACGATGCAAGTGTCCATCCACCCACTGCTTGATCACGATGATCACGGGAACGATGGCCATGCATCTGTATGCACGCACGCATTCCATCCTGCTTGTCTGGTCAGCGCGGAGCGTGTTGCGGGGTGGGGCGATGAGGACAAGACGGAGCCGTCGGTTGAGGTGTCTTGCCCGGTGTGTAGGGCTGTCGGGTGTGTGACAAGGGAGGAGTGGGAGTCTGGGGAGTCTGCGCCCTGATCAGATTTTCGATGGATCCGTTCCGAATCGTGCGTTTTCCTGCTAGATTACCAAAGAATTCATGTTGATTTGATCGCCTAGGATGACTCTTTTGTTGTCACAGAGAATCGTTACCCCTACTCCACCCTGCGCGTATATGACACGTCTTCTTGATGCGAGCACAACCATCGAAGCTCGCAACTGATGCTTCGTTCTCGTATTTTTTCTCGATGGCTTGTGTTTGTCATCGTCTGTAGTATCCATGGTACCCATCGGTTATCGAGTCACGTACACAACTCATTAATAAAATAACTGGGTCATGTCATTTGTACTTTTCTAGCCACGACGAATTTTAATGTCCCTTTTTTTTATTTTAAAAAAAGAAACAATAACCTTGCGTTCTACCAACGCTTTGTCATTCCTCTGAGATTTTTATTCCACTTTTTTAAATTCTTTTTTATATATATAATGCTGATTGTCATGATCTCGAAATTCGGGCGGCCCCATGTATATGAAACTGACGGCATCCATACGATCACACCACCACCCATAATTAAGTTACTTACTCACGATTCAGAATGGAAGACGTCGAAGCCAGGTCAGCCAACCCACCACTTGTCACTTGACCCACGGAGATGGGGGGAAATGATTCGGATGGTCCCCCCAAGGGCGCGTATGAACCTCGTCACTGGTCGGTTGCAATACGTACGCTACGGTATTTATCTACACAGGGAAACGAAACAAAACAAAAAAAAATCGAAAACGGATCATTATTATTTTCTCTTATTTTTCCCCTCCTCCCCTTCATTCTTTCATTTTTTCCCCCCGCCTGTTTTCTTTGTACAGTACAGTACTACATCTAACTCTTTTTTTTTTAAAAAAAAAAAAAAAAAAAAGGAAATTGGGTGAAACGCGAAAAGAATTCATATCGTACGAGTCACATGTTGTCGTTTCGAGTACTACTTTTTAGGCGGCGATTTTCTGACGGATGGCAGCTTTGAGGGTCTCCCCGTCCTCTGCGAATTTCTTGATGCCTTCGTGGAGCTTGTCAAAGGCCATCTGGTCTTGGAGGAGGGTCCAGCGGAATTCGGGCTCGTTGTCGATGTAGGAGACCTTTTCGATGGACTCGAATGCTAGAACAATAAATAAATAAAAGGTTACAAAAGGTGAATCACGGTGACGGGAATGGGAAATAAAGGGAACGTGCAAAAGGGGCAAGGGAAGGGGACAATGAAAAAAAAAAAAAAAGAAGAAAGAAGAAAGAAGAAAGAAGAAAAGAGGACAGATCAGCCAACCATGCAACAACGTTCGGCAAGGTTCGAGAACTCCACCATATCGAGGAGAGAGAGAAAGAAAGAGAGAGAGAGAGATAAAGTACCCACCACCATAGGCATCCAATTTCTTGGGTACAGGATCCGTCGACTTCTTGAGTTCCTCGAGCAGGGCGGGGGAGATGGTCAAGAAGTCAACACCAGCCAAAGCTTTAATTTCGCCGGTCTGTCGGAAACCAACCGGGGTGATGCGATCGACCGATGGGAATCAGAAGGGCCCATCAGACGAACAGGCTGGAGTGGTTGACGTACGTTACGGAAACTGGCACCCATGACGATGGTCTTGTAGCCGTATTGTTTGTAGTAGTTGAAGATCTTCTTGACAGATACGACACCAGGGTCCTCGTCGCCTTCATAGTTCTTGCCAGTCGACTTCTTGTACCAGTCGAGGATCTATTTGGAAAGAATGAATTGGAAAAAAAAAACGCGAGGCACATGTTGGAAAAATTCGAATAGAAAAGTCTGCTTACGCGACCAACAAAGGGCGAAATGAGGGTGATGCCTGCCTCAGCGCAAGCAACGGCCTGACCGAAACCGAAGAGAAGCGTGAGATTGCAGTGAATGCCGTCGTCCCTTTCGAGTTCACGCGCAGCCTGGATACCCTCCCACGTCGATGCGATCTTGATGAGGATACGCTCCTTCTTGATACCGATCGATTCGTAGAGGGCAATGAGCTCTTTGGCCTTGATGACGAGAAGGGATCGAAACGCGCATAAGCAATGCTTGCCGAATTACGTGTTCTCGTGATCGAGGTCAATTTACCTTTTTCTTGGTGCCTTCTTTATCAAAGGAGAGACGAGCGTCGACCTCCGTCGACACACGGCCGGGAATAATAGCGAGAATTTCTTTTCCGAATTCGACGAGCTAAATGAGGGTGGTGGTGTGGTGTGAAGTGGCAAAGAAAAAGAGAGAGCTTCCATTCATACCAAGCGGTCCAGGGCAGCGTTGGCTTTGTCCTCGAGGGAACCACCCTTGCTCTTTCCGTACTTGACGGCGATGTCGATGAGGCGTGCGTAACCAGGTTTATTGGCTGCGGCCAGGATTAGGGATGGGTTCGTGGTCGCATCCTACTCGGTTCTCGTTATGCGTCGTGTCCCTGGGTAAATGAAATCTGGACCCACTTGTGGCTTGTAGACATCGATCGCTGATAAGATCGCACGCAGTCCATATCAGCGTTGGCGCTCGCGATGGGGAGGGCGGCGCGCTTACACTCAAAGTCGCCAGAGTCTGAGACGACGACGGTGCCGGTTTGCTTGAGGAGATCGAGGGAGGTAGTCATGATGGGGAGATGGATGATGAGGGAAGGAGCGGAGCGAGCTGAGTGATATATGGTCGACAATGGAACTGCCACCGCTTGGTCATACTCTCAGCTTGTGCTGCGCCTTCCACAACCGTGTCCCAAGGGAATATAACGCCCGACCACGACGAACCGTGTATTGCTCGTCGTCGTCAGAAATAGCCCTCGCTCTCAGACGACTTCAGAGTCTCCCATGAGACCGACCCGCCAGGTGGTGTGGGCAGCCAGATCCACGCGATGCTATTGGCTGATCACTACAGGGGATGTGTGACAAGTGCACTCAATTGGCCATTCTGTCTCGTATGGCTTTTCTCCAGTCTCCAGGACCATATCCTCGAGAGCAACTCATCATAGTCGAGTTAGCAATCAGACCCGACGTGTGAGTGTACCCGTACTCTGACAAGAAAAGTCGGCTCCTCGGAGCTGAATCGCATTCTCGCCATCCCGCATGGCGCAACACCGGCTCCGAACTTTCGTGGCAGCCGTCGTGGTTGGATCGAACTAGTCAATCCATGAAAATCTAGCAACACTCTCAGCATTGCCTTGCAAAACAACGCTTTATCTGTTCCTGGATTCGGCGGCCGGCCATCTCATGGGTTACCTTTTCTTTGAATCCCATAGCGTCCGTCTGGTTGTCTCGGACGCCCTTTTATTCGTGTTTCCTTCAGATAACATCCTTCCGACGTCATTTGAAACCGGATCGAGCGTCTTTCAAGTGATTCAAACAAGCAATTTTTTCTGCTATTTTGAACCAGACACGTCACATCATAATCAGTATCTCGCAAGACCAAGAAAGGTCCGGACTTTCCAGGACATGTAAACATGGAAGGCAGTGTGCGAGGAACATGAACACGACGATTTGAGTCGGGACATGAGTAACCGACGGGACCAAACGTCCGTGACATGAGTACTGTCATTTTCAATCTGTGGCGTCGATGAAATTCGCCGGGATTGACAGCAATGCTCGTGTTTCACCAGCCCGTTGGAATTATTCCAAAGGTTATATCTGACGTCTTGTTCAGATCGGGCAGGCGATGACTGACACTAATAAAAGGTTTGACCGGCTTGAACGCATCGCGGCAGATGGTTTGGATGCCTCCTTTACCGATTGGCGGGTGCCATGCCATGTAATCAGGCACTCGTGGAATCAATCCGATGTCACAGGGAGGGTCCCACTGGATAAAACACAAGAGAGGTCGCACCATGTTGTCCACGCTCTGTCAAAACTCGACCTCGTGATGCTGGGAATGAGGCTGTAAAAACAATTTTTGACACGGTTGTTCGATTACTCAGGTGCGCACTGACTACGGAGGAGGAAGGTGGGAGAGTATGGTGACCTACACTTAGTCAGGCCTGAAAGTACAACAGGTCGTGAGGGGGGACACACTTACATCCGAAGAATAGTGGAAACTAATGCCAACCTATTGCACAAGTTCTGAAAGCACCAAGTCCGAGTCCCAAGTACGTAGTGATGATTTCCAACGGAAACCATAAGCGTAAAAGCGATTATCCCATAGATCTACCCCGACTAGCTAAAAAAGCATGAGTGGTGATGTTACTAGACAGAGAATGGAAGTACATACCATTGTCTTTGGTGTATACAAGCATCCGGCGGATATGTACTGGATTGCAATTGCGAATACAGAACGTTCAACAGCACCACTCTCAGCCCACACACTGAACGCCCCCTGGTAATATTGAATTTATCCGCTGCATCCACCCCGATGATACTCGTGATATGCGTATGACATCGGACGAAATAGATGCCAAGAGCTGGTTAATTCAGACAGGACCGCAGCGACCGTGACTTCGTTAAGTGATGTACTTGAGGATTGGTCGAGGGAAGAGCTCAATGACATGCTCTGCGGGATAGTGAGCTGTATGTTGAAGGCTATCGCTCGGAGATCGTCTGGCAGACACGCAGCACCTAGAATCCCAACCACGGTCTTCATCCTCGCCTCGAGGAAAGCTGTTGCCAGTGAAACAATAGTACCTATGGTACCATGCCATTCAAAGGGAACAAGGGGTAAGACGCAATTTGGCGAAAGCGTGCAAGTACGAGTTCCATTGTCCGACCCAATGCCAGACCCGGTTTGTGAATTACGCAAGTCGTCACCAAGGTTGAGCCTAATGTGTACGGAGGAAAAATGTAGCGACTGAGAATTCCGAAATAGCCCAAAACTTGCAAGGACTGGAACACCAATCACAGCATCAAAAAGGGCGATTGATGATCAGGGATCCATTGTTCCGGGCTAGAGACGTCACAGGAAGTGGGGAGTACGGGCGTATGCTAGAGATCTATGAGACATAGTGTCTGTGGAGAGAGTCCGTCAGCGAGGCAGGCCTTCCATGGATGGGCTGGGCGCAGGTCAGGTCAAGTCAAGTCAGGGCCGAGAAATCCGTGCCCGGGGACCTGTACTGACAGACCGGGGTGTGCAGCGGCGAACTCCGGCCCAAACCGCAAGGCAGGCGAAGCCGCGGTGTGAAGAGCCAGAGGCGAAAGAGAAACCTGACCCGACCCTGGGGAAGGCGAGACTGCCGCGAGGGACTAGGAAAACAAAGAGGAGGAAGAGCATCGGCATGTTCTCCACATGGAGGTGGGGCAGAAGCTCGAGAGAACGCCAATAGCGGAGGAATGCGTCGGAGTACCAGCGACCAAGGGATCTGACGACGTCTGGAGGAACACCAGAGAGCAGAGAGAAGAAGTTCGGTTGTTCCCCCGATACGAAAGGAATGAGGAGGGTATGCCGTGCAGAAGGCAGATGGAGTTGCAGCCCGGAGAGAAGTTTCTTCTTTGAAAGACAGCGCCGTCCGCGCGGGGAGAATAAAGGTAGGTCTGGGGAGGTGGGCGTCGAGAGGCGCGATCGGGTCCGAGGAGTCATTCTGGCGGCATCTGCAAATGTCCTCACCTTTCGATTTGGCGACCTTTGTGAAAGGAAGTCGGCAGACGCGGGAGCCGTTCGAATTGAATGGGGAACCAAGGTGGAGCCTGCAGACGACCTTTGAGGGGGAGAAAGTGGTCTCCCATTGGGAGAGGATCTCGCAGGTCGCCGCCGCGAGGCAGCAGACATCGAAGGGGTTGGAGATGGATAAATGAGAGGCGAGGATCTGATCGGGGGCTGTGGAGGGCGTGGTGAGCGAGCGGGGGTGAGGTTCTCTACACCGTTAAGGACACAGCGTAAACGAGCACCGGCCAACCAAGGGGCATCATTGTAAACGTGCCAAGCTCTGAGAGCGGCAATGTGTGAAGCCAGAGATAGAACAGAGGCGGCGAGGAGATGTTCGCTGGCCGGGAGGCGATGACTGCGAGGAATTTGTTCGGAGTCGCAGAAGAGCAATGACGCTGCGATACTTTGATAGCAGGCGTGACCTGGAGGTGGGGGTTTGATTCGATCCGTTCGATAACTTGAACAAGGCCAGAACCGAGGAGAAATTCGACAACGCGAGGTCCGAGAGAAAGATAAACAGCGTGGCAATGGGCGTATGCGTAAAAGCGACAAGGCACAGAGCAAAAGTCACACAAAGGCTCAAGGTCGATCGAAACGAGGAGCAGCCGCATCAGCATAGTCACTGTCCTTTGCCAAATGGTGTTGTGCTGACGGAAATGGTGGAGGACCGCGTTCTGTGCAGAGCTACGGGAGCAGCCGGACTTGAAGGCACCTACGATGTCCTGATTGTCCCGCGCAAATGTCCTTCTGACTCGATGCTGGTCGAGTAGAGTCTATGATATGAACGATCTCTGTGGGATGCCTGAGATGTCCGACTCTTTCGGCCAACCGGCGGAGATACCAACTTGATCGCCGGGGTATGCAAATGAATCACTTCCGAACATTGAAGCAAGAGGATCGGCGATGCGATGGCGCGCGTGGTAGTACGGACAACAGCACCTCTGTTCCGTAGGCTGGTTGTTTTGTTTTGCCTCGGACACGTCCGCGGGACCGTTTGAAACACGCGCTGACAGGTCCGTTGCACCGAGATCTTAGGGTCTACCCCCCTCCCCCCCCCCGAGATTTCTTTGAAACGTCGATAGATATCCGAACTTGTCGAATAACGTCACAAGGGATCAGGATGTTTGATCGGCATCGCTCGAGGCAGTGGTACAACTTGGTGACCCAGCGACTGCGACCCTCGTCCGATCTCGCTTCCGTGAACGTAGGTGAAGCAGGGAGATTCGCCTCGATCAGAGAGACGAAACCGCACAATCATTCGTTCCTCCGTCGCCCAGACTACTCCCCAGCTCAGATAGATAACGCGATCCGCGTTCAACGCTCATTACGAGGTCCGACTACCTCTGTTTCACTTGGCATACAGAACCCGTCCGATGATAGATTCGTAGGCTACTTGTTCTCAGAATCTCCGACTTCGAAACACGTTCTAAATAAATAAATAAAAGACTGACGCCCGTCTGGGACCATATCTCCGACGAAAGACAATACTTGGCGAGCGATCGGACCGTGACGTATCCCAAACTTGCCCGACTTCGAAGAACGCGCCGAGTGTCGAGGTATGGACGCATCAAATCGTTGGGCGTCCCCTCGTCGCCATCACTGGGTGCATCTAACCCTGTGCTCTTCGCTTGATTTGGGTAGTCCACGCTGGCTATCCACAGGTGTCGAGCGACAGTACGGTCGAGAAAGTGTCCATAGGGATGTCAGTTCTACATCAACCTGTTCCAATTATCCCTGATCAGCAGCAAGGTGGAGAATCGGACCGACTGGCCTGCACGAATAGTCCCGTCTGTGCAACATGAATGACAGCATGATATGATCAACAAGAGTCCTGCCCATGGAGAAGGAAAGGTGCGTACCAATGTACTAGTAGGGGGAACAAACGTCAAGGCACGCATCTCGCGGGGAAGCACCATCATCATCATCATCATCATCATCATCAAGTCTCAAGAGGGATGACCACCCATGACCTATGTTTGCAGCATCGACAAATCAGTGATGAACCTGGTCTGAGATGCCAAGAAATAAAAATAACAAAGAGACCATAAAAATAACTTGGCTATCATCTACAGTATACCTGGTATTGATCGGTTGAAAGGGAAGGAAGGGAGGGGAGAGGGTTCGCGATCAACATCCCAACGAGAATAAGGTACACCAAACCGTCTAGAATTCCTTGACGACCCGCGCCGCTAACCAGCTCCGGATCTCCTCGTCCCATACCACGAGGGGAACCTTGGTTTGACCAGAAGCCACCCCGGTCACAGAGACCCTCCAGTCTCTGAACTCGCCAAACGTGCCCTGTCGAAGTACACCCACGACCGGAGGGGCTACTTTCCCACCCCGCGTTTCTTTCAGATAATTCTCGTTGTGTCGTTGAAGATACGTGTGGAGTTCCTGAGACACAGAGGTCGGTGAAGCCCCTAAGGGGGGGAAGACGAGAGTGTACACGCGTTAGCAGCCCAGCATACAAAAAAAAAAGAGGACCTACCCAGTTCGCCACGTGGCTCTACGAAAAAGCAGTAACGAGGCGTGCCCTCGCGATAATCTGGGGAGACACAAAACTCGGAGACGACTCCGAAAGAATTTGAAGTCGAGTTGAGTGCGCCCAAGAGTTCCTGCCCGGTCACGATCTCGTTGGCAAGACGTATACAAACGCTGCAGAATGCGAGTCAGCTCAGCGCCTTTTGGTGGGGATAACCTTCTTTACTCACCCTCGTCGCTGTCACGATGAGGAAGGGTTAGTGGAACGAATCAACTAAGCCGACCACTGTGGACGAACCTCGACATAATGTATGACCGGTTGGCCATCGTGAGGATCAAAGCCGACGACCTCGATAACGTCCCCGAGACGGTACCTCCAGAATCCATCTCTCGTTGTCAACACGACCTCATACTTTATACCAACCTCGATGTTCCACTTGAAAAACAACATCAGATCATCCAACCGCATGGGAACGTGAAATGCGAGTACCGTTTGTTTGACATACTTGGATTCCTCGGGTGCATCTACGGGTAAAAACTCTATGATGTCGTCAGATCCAACGACTTTGTACAAGCTGGCGTCCCGATGGTCATATGCGAGCGCAAGGAATGCCTCGCTGCAGTTGATACCCAACGTTTGCAGCTCCACATCCGGCCCAATGTAATGCCGAATCTGATTAACGTTAACCAACCCACATCTCCGGAGACGCATCAGTAACTCACTTCCGGGACAACCGTCTGGAATGGCCCGCTCGAAATGGCAACAACGACCCGCAATCCAGGCCAAATTTTGGTTAACCAGCCCGGTGACTGAGCACTCTGGCGAATCTCGCGAAGCTCTGCTGCGCGCTCAGGACTCTGAGGCAAGAATTTCTGATCAAGAACGTGTTGAGTGATCGTTTCTCGGATGTTCCAGGAAACGTAACTTACCAGGAGCGTGTCTTTGAGATCACCCACGTCAACTGAATCCGGAATCAAGCCCGTGTCGATGCATTCGACAAACATATCCCATTGCTCGTTGATGACGCGGCAAAAATCACGGAAAACGGTGCTGAACATCGTGTTGATGAGTTCGACTTTGGGTTCGTAGAGAGCGAATAGCGCATGCATGAAGAGGAAGGACTTGTAGTTGGAGATGAAGGAGACGCCCAATGGAGAAGAGTGGCCTGGGACTAGACAGATAGGTCAGTTTAATCCGGTTGCAAGCACTTGGACACAGAAGTCCGCATACCCCTTGATGCACGGTACAACGGATCTCTGTCGACATGCTGGGAACAGCTCAGTGCCACGAGCGAGGAGGGCCTGTATCAAAGACGCACCATGTTGTTGAACATTCTGATGGTGCCTGTTGACATCAGACACACTGCCATCCTCAGCTTGACCTCCCCGTCATCGTTCAGGCCGTCAACTACTTGATGATATCGGAGCGAGTAAACGATGCAGTTCATTCCCCCAAATTTGCTGGCTGGACTTGAAGCCTTCATGGTCTGTGATGTTGAAGTGGACATGTGTTCCGGATGACGATATTTCGGAAAGTATTTTGTTACGCCAGAGGACGTGCCAGACGAGTGCGCAATGAACTCTGGAAAGCCTGGTGATATCAGGTTTTCAATCGAGGCCATCTTACAGGGCGTTTCGAAGAGACGCGATATGAAGGGAAGGTAATGCTCGTAACCGCTGAGAGCAACATTGTCGTGAAACGTTTTAAACGCCACATTCGATTCACCGTTCGGTTTGATGGCATTTCGAAAGTCGGAGAGAATACCGGATTGGTTGAAAAATGTAGATATGGAGTTTGTTTCGACGAGATACGAAAGCACGGCCTGCGTGCGTTCGCGGAGACTCGTCACGAGCGACGGCGTGAGGACTGGAATTGGCTCTGGGGGTTCGTTGGTTGGGGACATGGTGTTGACCGAAGCGCCATGACGATAGCGTTATTATATAGTCCTGGCCCGAGGCACTTGATGAAATAGCAACAGGCTGTGAAGGGTGAAGCCGCCGCCATCAGTAGATGATGAACACTCACAACCTCTGACACGGAACCTATTCTTCAAGGTTCAATGTACTCTGAGAAGAGTTGCAAGACTAGCAAACTAGCAAACAGTTGTGTTTGTTCCAAGAACCAATCACCCTTATATATTGCTTCTATTCATTGCTGTTCAATGTTATAGCAAACGGTCAGTACCCATGTGGGGATACTGGCCGCATCACTACCACCGAGCGCTGATGGGATTTGCTTGGTCACGATGTGATGGGAATTGACTGGTAACCCCATCATTCCCATCATGCCCCGAAAGTTGCAGGCTTGCAGCCAGCGTCAGGCGGTGCCACGGTGCCACAACCACCAACGATTTACCCTGATCTACGAAGGACAGCACAGGTGACAGCGAACTCCTTACACAGGGTAGAAGCGTACATCGGGGACAACGATGGTGCATGTACTACGGGTCCCGGGCCGAGGTTGTGCGGAAAATCAATCAATCAATTCCCGGACTATCAGTGGCGAAAAACACTGATCTGCACAGACTTGATGACCTAGTGGTAGCTAGGGCATTGAGGTGTAGCCGAGTAGCTGGTGGTGGTACGCGGGCTCAGTGCAACACAAAAGGAGATACAATAGCGTCATGAATTTCGAGGAACGGTGTTGAGCTGCGCGGCGCGGCGGTGCTACAAGAGTCTGAATGTGACACAGCCCGTTGCAGAGCGTTCTAGTGTGATATCTGAGGCGGTTACAATAATGCGGTCTGAGAACCAGTGAATACAAGCTCCTGCTACACGGACGTTACGGTGGCTGACTCGGGGGATCGGACCATACTCGCATGCCCCTTGTCGAGGACTCGAGGGCTGACCGATCAACACAGTAGGTATAAACTTGGGTTGCTCGTCGCGGAGCCCCAGACTCAAGACTCAGGGACGGATCAGCCAACTCAAGTTGAGTTTTATTCAACATCGACTCGGTGGAAAGGGACCGGAAATTGAACTGGATCCCCGCTCGTACCCCCAGTCCAGAACGCCGCCACGCGATGATCGACCCCCACCCCCAACCTCCCCTCCACCGGCAGGCCGGTGACCAGGCTCACACACACACACAACACGCTTTTTTTAATATGAATACCGATCTCATGCCAGGGGAGTGTGCCCCCGGATCAAAGTTGAGATCGATAACGACCTAGACCGGTCTAGTCTACCCAGTGAAGCCTCCAACCACCCCCTTTGCCACACCTTTTTCCAATTTCAAAACGAAAAGTTTTAGCATCCGATTCGAGTTCTCCTCCACCTCGGTACCAACTTTCCGGAATCAGGGATACCCTCATATATATTTAGGGTACTCTCCACGTCCCCACATGATCAATTGAATCAAGGACATTAAAAAGAAAAAGAAAACCCATTCAACCACTGGTCTGCCCTCGAGCGCATACGAGAACCCATCGTACGCACGTGTCCCTATTTTTACACTTTTTAGCTCCAAAGTTCCAAACACGGCCCGGTATCAAGCTTTCGAGGTCACCCGGATCTATCTGTCTGTCTGTCGGACTTCCGATTCTCCCGAAGGATGGTGCTCTTCTATCGATAATCTCCGACACGCGTATGCCGCGGTGGTAGGGTTCCACGTTCATCTAGGTCTCGTGTCCTTTCGTGGACCCTTCTCTGGTTTTCTATCATGTTCTCCGCTGGCCACGACTTCGTCACGATGTCCACAGAGGTTCAGGGTGTCCGGGCGATATGAACTGATACCGCACAGTGGACCATCGTGCGTGCCAGTTTTCAAGTCCCGCATATTGTAGATAGGCATACCTTGCCCTTTCATCGGATGAGATCCGTATTCATTCAGTCTGTGAGTAGTTACATGTGTAGACTGATGGCGACGAGGAAAACGAACACCAGGAACGGGAAACGCGAGTTAACGCTAGAGTGTCCCGAGTTATACATGTCCTCAAATAGAAACGGAGACAACACAGAACGGCATACAGACGCGAAGCTGCGTCTGCGTCAAGAGGGATAAACATGTGCGAGGCAAGGCGATAGTCGGAACGCCTGACCTGCCTCTAGTGGCTCCTGCATGGGCCACTGAGGCCGGTATCACAGTACAATAAACTTAAACCGGATGTAGGTAATAGACCAACGAGCGGGTATCAAAGAAAACAACGAAAGATGCGATGATGCGAGTGTGGTGGTTGATGATATGAAGGAACGTGCACAGGTATATCGGGAGCCAGTCCTGATCAGGGGGGTGAGCTTGATATCGCAATAAGTACTAACTAAGGATGTTCACATACCGAGTGATCGTGAGCATACATACAAATCGTCAAGTGTTCATCATGACAGACGAGGGATCTGAGGGAGTGTGCCGAGGTTTAGGACCCAGTCACTGCCAGACTTTGGTTGAGTCAGGCCAAGGAAGACCGTCTGATGGCAAAGGACGTCGACCCTCTTCCATCCAAACGAACGCTCGACCTCTGGAAGGCCGGGAGCGAGTTTGCAGCGGAGTCGGAAAGCCTCCTCGACTGCCCGGCGGTCGCGGACCAGCCTCTGCTCCTCGAGAGTGAGCTGCTCGTTGAAGGTCTTGTATATCGCCTCAAACACGTCTCTACAACGAATCCCGTGGGCGTTCTTGACGTCCACCTCCCAAGCGAACGGCTTGCGCTCGAAGATGATGAGCATTTTGGTCATGGTGCCATTCGCCGCGGGTTTGTTCAGCTGGGCTTCGGAGAGTTTCGTCCGACGACCAGGCTCCTGGGAGACTATTTCATCCGCCGGGAAGGCCATATCAAAGCGAAGCAGCTGCTTCGATCGTCGTGGATCAAATGGAAGCAGCTGCCAATGCAGATCGAATGCGGGCGGTTTCATTGGCACTGCCACCAATGATCAGATAAGGTGTATATAACGGGATCAAGCGTAGGAAGAAAGGAGAACGATAAGGGGGAGGTGGTAGGCGGGGACACGTACTTACCCAAGTGTGATCCTGGTGGCAACGTGTTGGGGATGTTGTACAGAGAGCAAGCTCCCTTTTTGGCAGCTAGAATCTCCCCGTCGCTGTCATATGAGTCGTGGGGCTGTACATTCCTGCTTCCCTTGAGAATTGACCTCGGGGGCTTGGCAGGCTGTCCAGCAGTGGGGCTGGCCCTGGATGAAGAGGGCATCATGGCAGGGGTCTGCGGCCGCCGCATGTCGGCGCTTGTTGCAGGACGGGAGGGGCCAGCGCAGGGCTCCTCTGGGAGGGACAGCGTTCGAAGCTTTGGGGTGTCGGGGACGAAACCTGGACTGGTTGGAGCGTGGCGAGACTTGGACATGACGATCGTGATCAAATATAAAGGGTCGTGGCAGAACGAAAGCGGGGGCGGGGCGTGAAGCGGTGTGGAGAGAATGGGCCCTTGAGTGGGGTTGTAAGCGAGCCTTGCGACGCTGTATGGGATCGAGAAAGATCGCACCTATATGAAAGTAGGAACCAAACCACGAACTAGTGCGGTTGGGGAATGACCGCAGTGGCCCGCGCAGTCGAGCACCTGGGACCTAAAGAGACGCGGACAAGAGAGGGAGGAGGGGAAGACGCGAGTTATAAGTGCCCCTCGAGGCTAAACACGAGGCGGCCTCTGTAAATAAATATCAAAGTTGGACCCAATAAAATGCGTCCAATGATAGGCAGCACGTGACCCAAGATCACAGCCGCATCAGGGTCAGACAACGGCCTTCAAGTCAATTCCATGCGCGCGTCTACGCACTGCGGTGAAGCACAAAGCGGTGGAAATGGAACACTTCTCGAAGCATATCCCTGCCCCTCGCCCACAGCAACCTTGGACACCGTATACACATGGAGTAAAATCAGGTACAATGCATGCCCCATGCACATTCTGGAACATACGTCCTGGACGCTGTTGTCCCGTTAAGGCAGGTCCGAACCAGTCCGCGACCAACACCTGGCCAAAAACGCGGGTATTCGCCAAAACCATTGTCTGAGATCGCATGAGGCATACGCGCTGTTGTCTGACATGCAATGGGATTCCCTCCATCAATCCTCGTGCTGGGGGCCAGGATCTAGATGCCTTGCCTGCAGGATGCAAAGTAGAGCTGATGGCTGCTGAAACTAACACGGTGAGGCAGATGACAGCGCGTTGTCATCGGCCGATCAACAGATCCGTGTCGATAACACTCCCCGTATTTCCGTGATGGAACATCCTATTCTTGCACAAATGGGCGGCCAGGGTGATATTTCGGCGCCATGGCGCGGCCGAGTCGTCTGCGAACGTCGCCAAGGAAAACGCAAGGATGGAATGCATCCCGCCAGTGGTCCAACAAAGAGATGGCAAATTCTTCTGCCTTGGGTCTGTCCTATGTCTTGATCCAATCTGGGGGGAAATGCGATGGTGGCTTCTTCCATATGATGCGACCCACTGCCCTGGGCGATTCGCCTGTTCACACTGCCCTCGAGCGTTCCTTGTCCGCAGCGCCACGGCGCCAACTAACAACGGCCTCGGGTTGCGCTGGCAAAAAAAATTCAGTACAGCCACGACTTACACGCCAAGAAGCAGCTGCTTAGCAGGCAGCCTCAAACGTTCAGAACGATGAACGCGACACTGGTCGAAGTGTGTAAACATCGTTGCAAACTTTCCAACACTTTGACAGGTTTCGCAACCACGAACCGTGTGAATAAGATGTCCAAAACGGGTCTTGGATATCAGCCACAAAATTTTGATAGTACCGTCACCGGTCGACGTCGCACACG
>JBBPMQ010000238.1:0-31743 GCA_038090375.1 Boletus rubroflammeus | reverse complement strand
CGAGGAGGTACACTCCCATGGGGTACGGCGTCCTCGCTTTGTTTCGTTGTTTCCTAGTGCCGAAAAGAACAAAAAGCAACAGGACTACAATCACGGACCTTTCCTTGACGGACTCGGAGTTTGTCTCGCTGGCAGCTGTCGTCGGTCGAGGGAACGGTTGAGTTCTCCTTTTTTGCCATGATCATAATTCACACTGCCCGTTCGGTGTCGCACAGCAAATCCCAATACAATCCACTCTGATGCTTCTGCTCTCTCACCTGACCACAGCCAGATCATCTTTCCTCGGACCCGATCTTCGTGTCATGTTCCGTTTGACTGCCCCTGTGGCTTGATTAGAAGCCATTCATTTGGACCAATAAAAGTCGCAGGGCGCGCATGTCTCTCTTAATTTCTGATCTCCTGGCAAACCCGCCCCACGGGCATGCCTTCGACCCTCAGGCGCTCTCGTCGCCGTGAGTTGGTCCTCACGCGTTCTTTCACGAAAGCTATTCAAGACAAAGTACGACTTGAATCGTGCGTGTAGAAGCTTCCTTGCATATCTGAGTATTTCTGACCTCCACAAGACCCCGGGCAGATGGGAAGGAATGCAGGGCGTTCTTCGCAGATCGTACAAATGGTCACACCGCCCTCCCCTCGACGTTCGAGACGCCCGCCGTTCCCGTGCTAACATCACGCCCGTCTATGATACTTTCCCTCTATCACAGTTCGAATCACCATCTACCCGTGCACCCAATCCATCGTCTCCCTCCTGAGCTGCTTGTGCATGTTTTCGCCCTGGGCTCTGTCGATAACGTGATGTTCCCCATCCTCGTGTCTCACGTGTGTCACTCTTGGAGAGCCATCACGTCGCACACACACTCGCTTTGGCGACGCATATCGCTTACTCCTGATTCCAATGTGCACATGTGGAAAGAGCGCATCTGCCGTGCACGACTGTGCACGCTGGATGTTGTACTCGCGTCATATCCTCGTTCAAAGGCTCTATATGATATAGATATCGTAGCGCTCCAGATGCACCTCCTCGCCCCGCACTTTTCTGCGTTGCGATCACTCGACATCCGGTTTAACTCATACGCCCCGTACTTGTGGAATGCGGCGCTCGGACCCTTTTGTCGGACAACTTCTTATCTTTGGGACCATCGATCTCCTAACCAGGGTGAACGACCTTTCAACGGTGCCGTCGAAGCTCCGAAACTCGAGTCCCTCACGCTTCGGTACCCCCAGAACGACGATACCAAAGAGTTCAACCTGTTTGGTGGCTTTGCTCCGAGGCTTGCCCGAGCCACGTTGGATGGCGTGCGGTTGGCATGGCTCCCAGAGTTATTTGGAAACCTTTCGTTCCTGGACTACACACATCACGGGTTCAATCGCGGCGAAGAGACCGTCGATGAGATTCTGTCAATGTTACAGGTCTCCTCCCGACTCCGGGAGCTCAAATTGTGTATTCGTCATAAGGCCGAAACTTTCCACACATTACGCCTCCAAAGGCCGTTGATTGGCGACGACGATGTCGCTTTGCCATCTCTCGAATCGTTGTCACTCCGCGTTGACAATGAAGATTCGGATATCCCACCCGAACTCATCAGCATACTTTCTCGACTATCCATTCCAGAAGCCAAGAATCTATGCTTGCAGGATCTCGGTGCATCCACGTTTGGTTCACCAACTCAGCACTCTAACCCATTTGCTGCATTGCCCACGTTTATCAACACCATATGGCACAACGCTTCCCTTAGTAATTTGATGGCGGAGGGTCGCTGGGTCGAGCCATCGTTGCTGCTTGAACTTGCAGCACAGCTACCCTCACTAAAGTCCATTCAAGTTGGTAATATGGTAACTCCCGTGGGTGAGTTAAATGTAATGTAGGCGATAATTATTTTACTTGTTACTCTTACTGTTTTTTTTTTGTTGCCCATGGATTCGTTGTGATATCATGGTCTCCCCTGCATAGACGATGGTCTGTCTGTCGTTTGAATTTTGAATATGTACTGACCTAACTTGATAGTGGTGTCGAACAGTGTAATGCGTCGAATGTACTTGATATCTGTCTCAATTATGATCTGACTTGAGGACCTCGTGAGTTCGCTTCGGGTTCCGCTTCTACTCGGTCCGACGCGCCGGACCGATACCCGTCGTCGGATGACCAACTTCTCTGCCATTTGCATGCCATCATACACACCCATCTTGCACATTCCTCTTCAACCATGACTTCCCCCACTCAGTTCACACTGGAAAAGCTGTATGACCTCAAAGGTCTAGTTGCTCTCGTGACGGGCGGGGGCACCGGGATCGGGTTGACGATTGCTCAGGGGCTTGCTGCCAACGGGGCGCGTGTCTACATCACTGGGCGACGACTGGAGGTTCTTCAGAACGTCACCGAATCCTGGAATAACAGCAAGAAAGATACAATGGGGAACCTAATCGCGTGAGATCTCACTGATCGCACTGGTGTACTAGATCTCGTTTCAACGTCGATCTTTGCGCAATCTTAGGCTGAAGATGGATACCACCAACAAGGATGATATCCAACAGGTCGTCCAGAAGCTCAGGAACAACGAAGGGAAGTTGCATATCCTTGTGAACAAGTGAGGATCTATACTGTTTCTGTTGAGTTTTGATCGTTGACTGGCTTCGCGACAGCGCTGGTCAATCCGGTCCTGTCTCCTCTGAACTCAACAAACCGTCGCCAACAGCTCCAAAAAAGGCGGAAGAAATCAGCCAGTATCTCTTCAACAACGAATCCTTTGAAGAATGGTCTGCGTTGTATTCCGTCAACACATTCTCCATCTACTTTATGACTGTGGCTTTCCTGGAATTGCTCGACAAGGGATCTCAGGGTATACCCGGATTCACTTCGAATGTGATCAATATCACGAGTATAAGTGGGCTGGTTAAAGTTGCGCAGAGACATGTGCGGAACTGACTTTCTTTCCTCTTGCAAAGCTTCTCAACGGCACTGAATCATGATGGGATTTTAGTTCTGCTACAACAGCTCAAAGGCAGCTGCTTCTCACTTCACCAAGATGCTTTCTACAGAGTTTGCTCTCAGGGGTATCCCAGTCCGCGTCAACGCGATTGCACCAGGCGTGTACGAGAGTGAGATGACGCACAGTGTTATTTCCGGTCAAGAAGCGACGGACGCGGTGGGCATGCCCGTCGTGTCAGTGCCAGCCAAACGGCCAGGAACGTAAGTCGGTGGACTCCATATTTCCTCCAGCGTCCATCCATGAATCGAAACGATTTTCTGATCGTTGTATACAGGGCGGAAGAGATGGCTGGGACGGCGGTATACCTCGCATCGCCTGCCGCAGCATATATGAATGGACAGGAGTTGGTTATTGATGGAGGGTACCTGGCTGTAAACCCTTCCCGAATATGAGCAACGGAAGGGTCGATCGGGCGTAGCGGATTTAGCAAAGGAGCATCGGATAAGAACGGAGTATATATCTATATCTCTGCAACACAAAGTCAGATTCACATGGAGGACAACTCGTGATCTTCGTCAGTGGTTAGCCTGGAAACAAGTATTAAACCTACAAAGTAGAGGTCAGCCGGGTTCGATCTTACAAAAGTCCCTGAATGACACGAACCCTTGACTGTATCGTCGTAGGCGGTGGACACGCAGGTGCTTCTGCGGCACTTTCTGCAGTCGAGGCGGGCTGCAAAGACGTCTTGATCGTAGAAAAGGCGCCCGAAGAATGGGTCGGTGGGAACGGCTACTTCACAGCGGGTGCCCATCGTGCCGTCCACGCCGGCCTCGCGGACCTCCTCCCCATCGTCACCAACGTGACAGCCGAACAAGCTGAAACGATCGATGTGGCACCTTACACCGCAGACGATTTTATCGGCGACATCATGCGTCTCGGAGAAAACAAGCCAAACTCCGAGTTAGTCAAGACCATGGTGGAGAACTCGAGGGATGCAATACAATGGCTTGCGGAGACAGTCAAGATACCGTTCATCCTGGCATTCCATAGGCAGGCGTACGAGGTGGATGGAAGACAAAAGTTCTGGGGAGGGTTAGCACTGAGCGTGGAGGATGGCGGAAAGGGGCTAATCAAGACGGATTTGAAAGCGCTCCAGGAGCGGGGTGTTGAGCTGTGGTTCAATACGCCTGCAGTTAGGCTCATCACCGAGAGTGGCGCTGTGACGGGGGTCGTAGTACGAAAAAGCGGAGAAGAAGTCATTCTCAAGGCATCCGCAGTTATTCTTGCATGTGGAGGCTACGAATCCAGTCGAGAGCTCCGTATGAAATACCTCGGACCGGACTGGAAACATGCACGGGTGGGTATCCATATACGTTGTGTAAAACAATAGCTCAGCGACGTTTAGGTTCGCGGAACCCCTTACAACACCGGAGACGGAATCTTGATGGCGCAAGCCATAGGTGCCAAGCTCGTCGGCGACTGGCGGGGATGCCATAGTACTTGCTGGGACGCAAATGCGCCCATCAATGCCGGAGACAGGGAGCTGAGCAATCAGTTCACCAAATCTGGGTATCCGCTGGGCATTATGGTGAATATCAACGGAGAGCGGTTTGTCGACGAAGGCAAGGATTTCAGAAACTATACATACGCGGAGTTTGGGAGGCAAATCTTACTGCAACCGGAGGGTTGTGCCTTCCAAGTGTGGGACACGAAGGTGATTCCACGGCTTCGGAGGGAAGAGTACGGCGATGATGTTGTAGAGAAGATCACAGCGTCCACTATCGAGGATTTGGCTGACAGATTGGTGGACAAGGGGCTACAAGACAAGGAAAGCTTCCTGAGGACGGTCCGCGAGTACAACAATGCAGTTCACCAACATCGCATGGAACACCCAGGCTCCAAATGGGATCCAGCTATCAAAGACGACCTGTCAACCCAATCCTCTATGCAGTCGTTGACCCTTGCGAAGTCGAACTGGGCCCTTCCAATCGAAAAAGGGCCTTTCCTGGCTGTCAAGGTTGCCTGTGGCATCACATTCACGTTTGGTGGTCTGGCGATTGATCCAGAGACGGGTGGGGTACTGTCTGAGAGTGGGGAGGTTATCCGGGGTCTGTTTTGTACTGGAGAGATGATTGGGGATCTATATTATAACAACTACCCAGGAGGTAGCGGACTGACGGCGGGCACCGTGTTCGGGATGAAAGCAGGACGCGCAGCGGCGAGACTGGCTAGTAGTGAATACAACGGTACTTAGACGCTGACCTGGAGCAATTAGCACAATCACAACCAACTGCAGAACACCATTAGTTAGCGTATCGCGATGCCCCATTCCAAAGCGTCAAATTTGACCACTTTACTATTTCCTTGTCTGTAGGAGGATATCTTACAATGTCAATTATTGTTGGCATTCATCTCCATCCGTTACTCCTCAGGCCGCAAAACGGAAGAACCACTCCGTTATTCCGCGAGCACTTTCCTCCTTTGCCCAGCCTTATGAATAGAGGGAAGCATGTTCATCCAAAACCAAGTGTATGATGGAGACACTGACGTGCGTGTGGTACATTCGGGTCACCGCGAACAGCGAATCCGTGGGACACTCCGGAAGAAGTAAGTTGATTTGTTGCTAACCAAGACATCCTCGGCACGCGTTCGTGCTTCGAGAGGAAAGGCGAAGTCATCCTCTGTTTGTGATGGGGATCAGAGTTGAGCCACTGTTGAATCTCACCTGCACACGAAAGTAGGAGGGGTCCTGTTCCAATGTGAGCAGACAGAACTGAATAATGTTGTTAACGACATACTGATGAGCTTCTGGAAATGTTTGTGTCCACAGAAAACACATTACCTGCCACAATGGACCCCTCTGCGGCCAGATCCAGCACGAACGGTGCGCCAAAACAGTAACCTGGAGACACGTTCAACAATCATTGACCCACAATGAACGCACTTACCGACCGCGATGTACTTCGTCGTTTCGGTCCCTAGGAAATAGAAGTCGCTCAGCATCGTATGGGAGGGACGCAACGTCGGCGGAGTCCTACTTACCGTATGTCGCTTTGACCTTTTCAAACCACTTTGGGAATACCTCGATCGCTGCGGCGCGTGCCTCCAGAGACCATGCAACCTTGTCGCGGTCCGCCGAAAGATTCTGTACGGGAACTCCGAAGAAATAATCCGGTCCGAGTACGGTGAATCCTGGGTTTCCCTCGCATCAGCGACAGCTCGTAACACGTATACCAATCGCAAAAGGTATACCCCGCGAGGCGAAGTAGTCCTGAAGCAACTTGTTATTGATGAACAGGGGTCCGTAGGCGTCTGCGAGGAACAGGAGGACTTTCTTGTGTAGTCTGGACACTGAATTCGCTGGTGGTTCAGAGATGTAGGTATCGAGCCCGCCGAGTGGTTCTATGCGCCCTTCAGGGGTGCCGGTGTGTTTGATTCCAGTCCAACAGCATGCGCTTGGGGGACCAACAAGAGTGATTGGCATGGTGAGGTCTGGTTTCTAGCAGTGTCGACACCCCGCGATCATGATGGAATGGGTCACCTGTACCGCAAGACTCCTCCCGTTGAACGTTGAACAGATTCCAACGCGACCCGAATAGCGGGTCTAGTGCTACTAACTGTTGCACTGACTCGTCTTCCTGCCTACGGCTCAGGCTCCACGGTACGGTAACTACAAAAGAAAGTCCAGTGACGTAGCCCAATACCAATTTCGATTAGTAATTTAATAAACGTTGCTTATTCACGAAGTTGCTGATCAATCAGCTCAGCCAGTCAGCGAACATATGTCAGCCTTCTCAGTGAATACACACCGACGCGTCTTCCAGGGATGTGACAATACTGATGACGAGAGAGCATAGTATAAAGACCCGCAGTGTCAGTCCATCCACCATCGCCTGTCCTCACTTCTGACGAGTAACTCCACGATGTCGTTATTTGAATCAGTAGCTAAACCCACTTCCCGTCTCGCACGATACCGCGCGCTGTCGCCTCATGCTTCGATTCACGTCTCTCCGATCCAACTCGGTGCCATGAGCATCGGGGACAAATGGGGGCAGTTTATGGGCGGCATGGACAAGGAGACTTCATTCAAATTGCTAGATGCGTTCTACGAAGCAGGCGGAAACTTCATCGACACTGCCAATAACTAGTGAGTGTCTCAGTGACCAGAGATCGTCTTTGTCAGTCATGGTTACTGTTCCGTTACAGCCAAGATCAGAGCTCTGAAGAGTTTATCGGTGAATGGGCCGAGCAGCATGGCATTAGAGATCAACTCGTCATTGCAACCAAGGTCAGTAATTTCATTGGTTTGCTCAGCGCCGTACTCATTCAATCGCAAAGTATACAACAAATTTTGTGCGCGGGGAGACTGGGATCAAGCAAAAGGTCCTCTATACGGGCAACAATATCAAGTCGATGCATATTAGCGTAGAAGCAAGCTTGAAAAAGCTGAGAACCACATACATCGACATTCTCTACGTCCACTGGTGGGATTGGGTGACTTCCATCGAGGAAATGATGAATGGCCTCCACACACTCGTTCAGCAAGGAAAAGTGCTCTATCTGGTACATGTCGAGATCATCCTTGACATTCCTGATTTCTCAAATCGTTCAACCTTCTAGGGCATTTCTGACACCCCTGCATGGGTCGTGTCCCAGGCGAACCAGTACGCTCGTGATCACGGAAAGACGCCGTTCGTGATCTATCAAGGTCAATGGAATATCATGCAGCGCTCTTTTGAACGAGATATCATCCCGATGTGCAAGGCTCATGGTATGTTCGGACTTTCAAGGAATGCTTTAGCACCGCATGATTGTTTACGGCCTCGCACAGGTATGGCCTTGGCTCCGTGGGGTGTGCTAGCAAGCGGAAAGTTCCGTAGCAACGATGAAGAAGAGCGACGTGCCCAGTCAGGCGAGAAAGGTCGCATGTTTTTAACCCCAGAGTGGAAGCGAGACAATCAAGAAGCGGCCATGAGCGCAGCATTGGACAAGGTCGCCAAAGAAGTCGGTGCCAAACATCTCACTGCCGTAGCAATTGCATATGTCATGCAAAAGACACCATATGTATTCCCGATCATCGGCGGCCGCAAGGTAGAACAATTGGAGGCTAACCTCGAGGCCCTGGAGATTACTCTTACCCCCGAGCACATCAAGTATTTGGAGAGTATTACTCCATTCGACCCTGGCTTCCCGACCACGATGATTGAAAGTCGATTATACTTGCTATATTACTCATTTCATTCTAACGTTTTTGTACAGGGTGACGGTAGCGACTACAACGTTTTGATGCGGCACGTCGCTTACCTCGAGAAGCAACCTCCTCTTCGTGCAATTGCACCGGACCTCTCTTAAACGCATGGAAATGGCGTCAAGAACTGGATGCAAATCATTTGCACTCTACAAGGAAGTTATGTATGTAGTAAATTGTTCACGACGTCTCGTAGTGCGAAAGATGTCGTTTCCACATTGTAATTAACCATTTTCCTGTTTATTTGTTTCCTGCGACTTGATCGAGAACGGCGATGGTTCTAGCTCGCTCCGAAATTCAGGTAACACAGAGCAAAAGAGGCCATTCGAGGATGAGAGGGTGCTGAATGTAGAACTGCTACAATACACACATGATCAAGAAATGCAGACCCGCCCAGCGGTGCCTATTTCATTTCGATACATCCTCCTATTGGACGCCTCCCTTGGCTCAATAATTCACGGTAGGGTTCCCCCCAACGGACACTGGCATCAGCGAAAATCCACGTGCCAATCGGTCACGCAGCTGACACGGGCTTCGGAGCACTGTTCTTCATCTCGAAAAGGACCTCAATCTCCTCCAGACTCTTCCCCTTGGTTTCAGGCATGAAGATGTAACACGCTAGCGTAACGAAGTATGTTGCTGCACCGAATAAGAAGTACGGCCCGCTCGGGGACGCGCGGAGGAAGAGAGGAGCAGTCAACGCCACCGCGAAGTTAACGACCCAATTAGCAAGCTAGGATATCGCACATACATAATTCATCTCGACGAAGAGAAACGACAACTTACTTGCTGGAATGCACATGCCTTGGCTCGCAATCGTGTAGGCATTATCTCGCACGCATATATTTTAATGACCTTGTTTAAGAGGAAGTCGAGCCTCGTGCATTAGAACGGAATAGCCCTGAGAACTCACCACGGCCCAGGACCACGCGAAGTTGGCGACGAACATGTAGATTAGGATGATGACAGCCCAGTGAGAGGGTTTACCGTTGAGGTAGACCCCTCCATCTGCCTTGCCACCGTGAACTGCATATATGCTGCCGATTGCCATAAAACAACTAGCGATGGCGATCCCTCCCCCTATCAAGGGGAACCTTCGCCCCCACTTATCTATGCAAAGCTGAGCTGGAATGGTGAACGCTAGGTTTATAATTCCAGAAATACCAGAGGCAAGGAATGATGCGCGTTGCGATGAGAAGCCGGCTTGCATGAAGAGGATGGGAGCGTAGTATAGCACGGCATCGATCTGGTCCAAACAGAAGACATATCGGTGAGGATGAAAATGTAATGAGTTGCGATGAATATGGCAAAAGCAAATGCGTACACCGCAGAGCATTTGAAATCCCATCAGGAATATTCCGAGTAGACTCCTTCGGATGTAGCGTTTCGAGAAGACTTCCGAGAAAGTGGCTTGCAGCGTGCCCTCCTCTTCCAGAGACCCTTTAATACCGTGCAGCTCTTCATCAACGTTTTCGGTCTGACGGAGTCTTGACAAGACTTCGTGAGCTTCTTGAAACCGGCCGCGTTGCACCAGCCACCGAGGAGAGAATGGCATGAAAGCCATGCCAATCGAGAGGATTGCGGCTACACAGGCTTCGACGATGAATGGAGCGCGCCAAGCTAGGCTACTATCCAGTCTCGACGACCCGTAGGCTATGAAGTACCCAGCAGCGATGCCTATCGTGATGAGGAGCTGCAGCATAGTTGCCACAGTACCACGAATGTTTTGGGGAGCAATCTCGCACAGGTAGATCGTCACTACTGAGATGGACTGGCCTTGTCCTATGCCTGTTATTAGACGAGCACAGATCAATGTAGGAAAATTATTTGCAGAGGCGGATATAATGGTCCCAACGGCGACTATTAGTCCACCAGTGAGAATGCCATACTTGCGAGAGATGACATCAGCGACATGGCCACTGCATAAAGAAGAAATCGAGGCGGAGAGCAGGATACAGGCGACATAAATCCCCAGTTGACCGGATGAAATGTACCCTATGGAGTTGGTAAATTGTGGCATTTGCGTCAGAGGACCGATGGAACCTTTCGACCAGAATCGTCAAGAGGCGTGTAGATAAATACTCCTGAAACTCACCAGTGTCGAGCCCCCATAGCATACCAGCTAGAGAGGTGTGTAACGCAATCAGGTGAGTTTTAAGGGTGACTGAAAGCATAGTGTCTGTGCGAAAGAGCTCTGAGAAATTCATGCAGTGGGAGGAATTGTTCGGCGCGACGATGATTCAATGGGGAAGACGGGCCTCCGCCGTCGGACGGTGGGCACCGGGCACAGTGAGGAGCAGTCCGGACCGCAAGATTGTACTGCGTTGGTCATTCCCCAACGGGGATGTGTTTCAGACACTACACGTGTAGTAACTTCTGCTCGACCAAGAGGTGCCATGTGGGCCTGTCAGCTTAAATCAAGAGAAGTGTAGTGATTACCACTCGGCTCTGCCAGTGAGGTTCGGCTCGTTAAACTCACCAGGGATGAAGTACAGTTGACGTCAAGGCATTGGCAAATGTGAGAAGAGAGCAGCCCGCTTTCGCAGTAACGATGGTGGTAGTTCAATTGAGACATGGACAAGTCGTTGTCGTCGCGCAAATCCGATGTTGTGCTCCTTGAACGTTTTCGAGACGAATCTAGTCTCCCCAAACCAGACCTGAAACTTCGAGATCAGAAGTCTGTCGTTCTGACCATCATTACGAAGAGACGAAGCGGGTTGGACTATTACTACTACTGCTACCGGTTAGGCGCCAAGTCCGATCAGCTCATTTCTCACCTTCACCACCGCTATCCAGGACCATCCTCCACCGTGTCCCCGGTATAGGCTTCACGGTCACGATACCAATGCCATTGCTTTCCTTCGATTTTTCCACGTCCACAAGACGAGACCCTCATAGCTTCGACGATGATCCAGACGAACCACCGAAAAGATGGTTTCACTACCTCCCTCTCTGTTGTAAGTGTCGATTCTCCAACATGATAGGCTCAGACCATCAAATGATCCTCAACGCGACTCGCTTTGACAGTATTAGTTGCTTTAATGATAGCTCCGCACCCATCTTGGCTACTCGTTCTCGTCAATCATTACCTCCGCACACTGCATTCAGTCTCAAGTTTTCTTGTCCATCTACTTGTTTCATACTGCCTTACATTTCTTGCATTTTGTTCGCTCATTGTTTGTGTGGTTCGTGACCCCGGACCAGTTTCTCTCCCCAAAGGAGCAGAGGAAGAAAGCGACGATACTGGCAGAGACGATCTGGATTTGCGGGAGGCTCTCATGGCTACCCCAGACTTTGACGACGAGTTGACCCCTCTCAAATGGTGTCGTAAGTGCTGGGGACCGAAGCCAGAGCGCGCACACCATTGCAATCTTTGTGGACGCTGCGTGTTAAAAATGGGTAGGCTCTGATTATCCTGAATGGGCTATCACGAGTGCTAATTTCTCAGACCACCACTGCCCGTGGCTCGGAAGCAAGTGTGTGGTAGGTCTAAATCGACGTCAAACGAAATTACTCTTGCCGATCTTCTTCTAGGGCCATAGAACTTATCCTGCATTTTTCCACTTTATATCCTGCGTTACCTTACTCTCAACCTACATCTGCATCGTCTCTGCGCGTGCATTCTGGTGGTCACTCCACAACTCAACCTCAGTGCCGGTGAGCATGCGCGGTCGCAGGTTTGCGCTTTGAAACTTCCTGACTTTTTAACAAGGATGATGCCACGCCTGTTCACGAACTTCTCTTGACTGCCGTCGGTGTCATCATTGCTCTTGTCGTCGGTTCCTTCACATTATATCACATGTACCTCATCTCGTAAGTGTCCACTCATCACGGTAAACTCGCAAATTGTCTTAAACGCGCACAGCACGAACCAAACAACTCTAGAAAGTCTCTCACCGTTCCTGCTCCTTCGATATTTACCATCACTCCCTGCGTCACTTCGCCTCTCGGATCCTCCTATGGAACACGAACTCTCATACAAGCAAAGAAGTCTTGTACGAAATGCTCATAGGTCAGTAAAACTGTATGATCTTGGGTGGCGGAAGAACTGGGTACAGGTATTTGGGTGGAACAGACCACGCGGTTGGGCGTACCCCGTCGTATACGGTGGTGCTAGGTGAGTGACCCTTGAATATCACGATCGGCTGGCATAGCTACCATATTCGTTTTTGCTGACCACGGTGGACTTTGCAGCAAAGGGGATGGGCGATCCTTCCCTCGTAACCCCCGTTCCGAAGAGATGTTGTCAAGACTCGCAGAGCGCCTTGCCACTGTTGACAAGGATGCATAAAAACCTCCTTCCTCGAATCTGGCTTTGACGATAGACTCCGCGCTACCCCTATACTAGATTCTGTTCGTCGTATAATGTGTTCTCGCTGTCCACTAGCCATTACTGTTGTCTTGACTGTACCTCGTGTAAAAAGTGGCCGACTATCGTATACAGTAACAGAGAGGTTAAATAGTACAATGTAAATGGTAAAATTGTCGTAAATACGGCTTATGGTACAAACAACAGTATAACTTTCGGAACACTCAGCGGAGTCTCAGGGTGTTCGCTTCGTTGCCGATTCAGAGGCAGAGATGGGGGAACCGACGGCACATCTCTTGAACCAATGTCAAAACAGGTTCAAGTTGTCCCATAAATGGTGCAAATCACATATGTACAATGGAAACAAATCCAAGAATTCACCCGTCGCACCATCAACCCAACAGGCGAACTGCAGTCTCAACAGTGCGAACGACCGCGTATACTACATTGTCTCGATGCTGCAGTAATACTCTAATGATAAGTATGTACTACTAGGCTGATGAACGAAGGACAGTTCATTGAAGGAACGGCCATGGAAGAATCTCAGTCAAGCCTATCAATGGCCGTCTATCCTCCTAAAGTCAACCCGAGGAGTTAATCATAAAAGCTATCCCCACTCTATCAATATGCTCCGGGGGCCTGATCATCTGACAAGCATAAGTTCCTCACCGACTCAAAGTGACGCTCTCAGACCCTAAGTTCGTCCGTTGTCCCTCCACCACCATGCCCATTCATCACATCAGTACGTCGCACGGACTCCACCGTTTCCCCCGAAGCACTGCACTCAAGTCTTCCACCCTTTGTTACAGTCCTGCTCAAGTTCAAACAAGGCATCACTCCCGCCAACGTCGAGAAGATCAGAACGTCCCTGCACGCGTTGCCTTTGCAGATACCCGCCATCAGTGGTATCAAGGCCGGTACAAAGATCAAGCACCCATTGGATCACGACTTTGACGAAGGTCGGTGTGCAAACACTCGTGTCTCCCGATATGTGAACGTCTCAACTGGCCGATTTCCACAGGTGTCATTTTCATCTTCGACGATGAAGATGCGTTGAGGAAGCATTATATACCTCACAAGGCACATCGAGATTACCAGGAATATACGGCACCTTACATCGAAGGTCGGTCGCATGCCCTGCCAGCGGTACCTGTTTCTGGATAACGACGTTCCGAAATCCAGATAAGCTCATATTCGATATTTACTGTGAAGAGTGAACGAGAACGAACAAAGCAATGAAGAAACATAATTTTGTTATACATATCGTGAATTGCGGAATAAAGAGTTTAAGCGTGCATGTCCTATCCTACGAGCGAGACTGTTCAATTGTAAATCGGGAGTGGCATAAGCCTGAGTCATGTACGTGTTCAGCAATGCCTTGCACAAGTCCACGAACCCCACTCACCTGTCAGCGTTAAACAGAAAGTTTTCGCCGTCATCTTCGCCCTCCAGAAAGTGAGTCGGATGTAAAACTAGAGATCATGTTTCAGATGGGAATAACAACAAAACTTGGCTGTCTCACCTAGATGACCGCGTACGTGTTTCAATAAGTTCTCCATTTCTCCCCACTCCCCCTTATCGAGTGGCTGAGGACTTCGGACGCTCTTCCCTCTCCCTAGTTCCTTCTCCTGCGTGTGCTGCGAGTTCGGCATGGTCGTGGGCAACAACCTTTCGCTATCCTTTCCATCTTGGTCATGGAGCTCTTCAATGCTTTCGCCCTGAGGATTGGATCCGTTCTCCCCAGAATCACTGCTCGATGATGACGGAATTGGAGGGGAGCTAGACTTGCTCTGACAGAGAATAAGAGATCAGACTCACAATAGGTCACAACCAGAAACTCACTGTCTTTGTAAACTGCTCATGGTAAGCAACAAAGTGCTTGTATTGTTTCCAGGTAGTCACCGTATCGTCCGGGATCGCATGGAATACCTTGTGGTATATCTCCGTCTACGAGGGCCAGTAAGCCAAGACACGTAGTGAGATCAAACAAGCAAATACTGACGTTGTGTTCGGCGCACCCAACCCAAACACGGTTCCAAAACTCGTCCGAGATCGGATCCTCGAAATCATCAGGATGGATGTGCGGTGCTGGTATCGGAGTCGATTGCTTTCCCTTGGCTTCATGAAGTTCTCTCTGTTTTCTCCAGTTAGACCGCTTGTATGTCGTGTTCTTGTCCTCAGTCAGGTCACTGTGATCCGATGGAGAGTGCAAGGGTTCGCAGGCACCATGGGCTCCCCCATCCCCCACTTCCCAGCCAGCAGCGTGAGCATCGAATGGCGTATCAATGTTCGAGTCAGAGTTTTGATCTTCGCGCGCACTTGGCTGGTCAACGCTGGATGGCTCCCCGATTTCCAAAGCCGGCGGTCGACGGTCAAGGGTTTTAGCCCCGACTGAGGGGACTGCCACGCTGGTGAATTCAATGGGCTTCTCTTCATCAAGAGGGCATAGCACATGGCTCTCTTGAACCGATGGTCCTGAACTAGGGTCGCGTATCCCGCCATCAGCCACAGATGGTTGGAACACTTTTGACAGCGATTCGGCGATAGCGTGCTCGGCAGCTTGAGTATCTTGAGAATCAAGTCAGCAAGACATCAGTTACGCGTAGAGAAACCACGTGCCTTCTCTGATTCCATTCGCCGCCACATGCAAGGCATCGCGGAGTGGTCGCTCATGTGCTAGCTCCGCAACTTGATGACCGGACGACTCTTGTTCAGCATTCGGGTCCCATTGTTTCAGCGCTCGTTCGTGGGATGACACTTCATGTGATGCGTGGTCGTCAGTCAGGGCATCAACGTCAATTCCAACATGCTCTTGCATTAGCCGGACCCGAAGCGTGTGTGCGAATCGCCCTACTTCGAACGGACTACCTGCCATCGTTCTGCACCCAAGCAGATCAGCCAAAAGGTCAGCAAGAAATAAGGTTCACCACGAACCCCTCGATCATGTCAGTGTCTCGGATGACAGCCGCTACTTCAGAATCTCGATCACCCCGCTGGGATCGCTCATTGATGTTCGCACTTCCAATGATCGCGAGCCTGTCATCGACGAGGCAGACCTTGGCATGAATGTACACCTGGAACCGTTGTTAACCCACGGAAACACATTCAGCATTGAGTGGCTTACAATCTCAGTAGTCAAGACCCCATCACGCATCTTGTCCCAATTTCGCAAGGAGAACACACGGATATAATCCTCAGGCTAATGGAAGTCAGGATAAGAGGTGAATCAAGGAAGTTGAACTTACTTCGATTTCTTTCGCCCGGAGTCGCTCATAAATCGAGTTTTCCCCTCGGAACAGAGTACGGTTTTGGCAGTCAAGTATGATTCGTATCTGTCAAATTACTGCCTCAGTTTAAGAGTATAGTGGGAACCAGGCAAACATACTGCACTAGCATCGCTGTGGTCCAGCGGAAATGGGAACCCAGGGAATAGTGGTATGACGATACAACACTTCCACGGGGTGTCCTCTCGTTTCGCGCGAACAATCCGTCTAACAAGAGCATCTCCAATTCCATTCTCGATCTTCACGTCGTTGATGACAGTGCTTCAAGTTAGAAGTAAGCTCTGCTCTCACTTCTACGATGCGCATGCTTACGAAGAGATAAAGAACTGGTTCTCAATGTACACAAAATGCTCCGACTTGTCAATCGCTACTTCAGATCAGGACCGATACCTACGGATGTATCAGGAGGGCTGACCTGCTATGTATGCATCTTGGATAGAGTGTTCGGTCCGGTTTGGTGTGCCAAGCGACCACGGTCCAACCGAACGACAAATTTGCATCTCGCAAGTTCCTGTGAGACCCATGGCCTCCAATTCTCCAGGTTTAAATTCTGGCGGAGGCAATAAAAATGGCATAAGCCTCGTGTGGTTCTACGCAAACGAAGATTTCGTGATCAAACATCTCAGATGCAAAAGTATGCCATACCTTGATACGCAACAACCAATTCCATCTAGTATTATCCATCAACAGTTGAAACGGATTAGTTTGCATCTGACGCACCTCTCTGTAAAATGTCGAGCCAGATCGCGGGCCGGTTGGCCGACTACTTGCACCCCAACATCGTGCCTGTACGGAGTTAACTTATTCCATCCCTATTTCTGTAAATACATACCAAGGCATCCTCGGAACTCTGGAGCGGTCGTACATGTCCTCTTCAGGTTTGTGAAGAGTGTGGAAATCCAAGACCCTCGGATTACTGTAGTCCTTTCCTGGCGTATTCACGGAAGCAATAAGCACAGACCTCGCGGTGAGCTCGTCAGAAACAAACCTGGCCATATTTCTGTTTTGTCAAGCGATAGTTCTGGATCATCAACTAGAACATGTTGCGGAGTGTCCCATCTAGAAGCAATTAAATATGAATATGTTCCCGCGGTATGAATTAAATCACAGACCTTCCGAAGCAAAGATCTATCCCGCCCGTGAAGGCAATAGTTTGATCAATGACGCAAAGTTTCTCGTGCTGAAACAAGGAAAATTTAACGATGTCGGAGTAAGTGGATAACAGTTTATTAGCTTACATGAGCCCAGTAAAATGTGCCCGTCTGGAAATGCGAAGGGGATCGCTGGATCATGATATTTTCGTGGAGCAATGACAGCTTTTGTTTCGTGTAGCTAATGTGATGCACGGGTGTCAGAGAAAGACGGAAGTAATATTAAGCCTTGCCCACTTGCTATCCGTCGGCGTTGTGCGGCTTGACACTTCCTGACTGTTGAGGGTATGAGCGCATGAAGTATACACAAAGGATAGACACTCACTATAATATCACATAAATCTTGACGCCTTGCTTCGCCTTTCGCTCCAGAATCCTATCCAGTCGATACTTGTCTTTGCTCGGTCGTCGTAGCTGTAATTCTACAGTAGGTAAGCCAAAGAACATGATTATCTTGAGTGATCAGCCATACCCGGAGAGAGCCACCAATCATGGATATATATGCTCTCTTTCGCCATCATGAGTGCTCTCGACAAATTCCACATGTAGTCGCGCTGCAGAGAAGGTCCAGTCAGCGGATATGAAAACTCATGACAACAAACTAACCCCATCCACAAGCCACTGTGCAGCCACGTTCATCCGGATCGGTGCAAAGCTACCGAACCTGTTCTTGGTCACAAACGGACAAATATCCGCAGCCTTCTCCAACGCCGTGATCCATTGTAACATTTGGCGCTAGGGAAGCGCAGTGTTAGTCGTGATCCAAGTGCTCGACTCCGTACTGACCTCGTTCCTCGCAAACAGTTTAAGCCGCATTTGTGAATTCTCAACATAGAACGTGTGCTTTGAGACGGCTTGCGAGCGCTTCTTTCGCTTCCGTTGCTCACTTTCTGATAATGTTTGGTCCTGTTGCTGATTCTGCTCTTCGACTTGCCCATTTTGTTGAGGCTGAGAGGTTTGAAGAGGCCTAACGTGCGTAGAGGGATCCAATATCGGAGAGGGTGAGAGGTTGGATGCTACTGAACTCCCTGAAGAAGCCGAGTCATGTCGCGCATGCCTAGGCCGAGGGGGTGATTTATTCTCCTGGTTCTCAACATTGTCCATATTCGGTGTCGATCGTTGGCAAACATTAAGAACTCTAGTTATTTTGCCAGTGATAGAGTCCATCGCCGACGCACAGTCGACCTCTGTCTCCAATATAACTTCGTGCATGGGTTCTACAGCGTGAAACTCCCTGTCCGCAGGTTCCGGGCGAAGGAGGTGAAGACCCTTGCGATAGTAACGAATCGGACGTACGATCTTGAAATCTGGGTCCAAGAGGAAGACATCCAAAACAGTCAACTGTTATGTGGATCAGAGGCGTGCGATAGAAAAGAAATGGAACAAACCTCTCCAGGCTCTTCAAGAACAACTAGATAGCTATCCCGCACAGTACACCAACGAGACTGCTTTCGATCTCTCCTACTTGTGGCTTTGCGTCCAAGTCCTGGGTGGTTTCCAGAGGTTTCAAGACGCAGGAAACCTGCTTTATATTGAACTCCGCCTGCCTGCGCAAGTGATATGAACAAGGCGCTGACTTCAAGAAAACCCGATAGTCTGTTCGACGACGGATGGAACATCTGACAGGTGACCGACGCCATTTAATCGCCCGACATCTCCACAGTTGTAGTAACGTACCACAGCGCGAATGAGCTTGATGAGGTAGTCTTCTAGGGCTTCACGTTGTGATAATGCGAAGTCTGCTTGACGAACTTGAATTCCCCCGCTCCCCTTTTTGAGGAAATTAAAGTACGGTAGACCTTCGGGCACCGTAGTTAGGAAGACAACGGAGTGTAAGCGAAGAGGCATACTAGTTCGCGGAAACTCTGGAAGCTTGTCCTTGTAGCTCCTGAATGCATTAGATATGGCGTAATGAGTATGCAACGAGATAAAATCTCGAAGTTGCCGATAAATGACCCATCGGGCAGCACCGTTCGCATATTCACACTCGATACGAAACACGGCTTTGTGTGCGTGTGATGGATGTAGGCTATCGCTGATACGGATACGCAGCCGATGAAGTAAAACCGGAACACGTCGATGGCCCTTGTCGTCCCGCTCGAACCAAAGGCCCAACATCAAATTAGAAAGGCCCCCAGTGATAAGTTCATCGATAATGTTCACTTCCGGCGGTGTAACGGCGTGCGCTGTAGCAGTTGAGGGCGACTGTCGTATGACGGATGGAATCAATGCACGTAACTTGCCCCACTTGTCGGAGCCTCCAGAACGCTTTATTGACCTCGGGAGAGGATGAGACTGTGATCGTGGGATATCTGTTTGCGCTGGATAGTTGGGCTGCGAATCGTCTTGTTTGATGAGAACAGCAGTGTTATGTCTGGAAAGACGTCTGTCATGCTCGATCGGCTGTTCTGAGCCTTGAGGCTCCTCAGAGATGATAGTAGGCTTTCCGTCCATGGATGACTCAAGCCACCTTGTAGAAGTCCGACTTTCGTCTTGGCCCCTGGTCTCACGTGCCTTTCCCTTCCTGTCTATCAAGTCTTTGTCGATGTTTGAACTGACCAACTCCAAGGCCCCACGGAAAGTGGACTGTCGTCGTTGAGAGCGAGGCTGGGAGGCGAACTGAGGAAGTTCGGCGAGGTCGTTTTCGAACAGTTCTTGATTCCCGTGCTGATCATCGAGGGAGGTGAAATGAAGGACAACGGGGGAGCTAGAAGGGGTGAATTGATATGACAGAGATCGGGGAGGACCAGTCCGAGCGGAAGGTGTGTCAGGGACTGAGGAAATGGGCCGAGCGGTTCTAGGGGCGGTCGACGGAGAGGGGGTTGCTATATGTAAAATAGGTCGCTGATCATGAACTGGGGTTCGGGCAGGGCCTTCGGACGGAAGTCGACGGGTGGGCTGAGGCGTTCCGTTCATATGGTCATCACTGTGGCTAGCGGCAAGTGCGGCAGTGACGACATCGGAGAAAGTGAGTGGGTGATGTGTCTTGGTGGACTGCAACGAGACTTGCTTGGTGGTCATGTAGACGGAAGATTCAAAGATCAGAGACGGTGAGCGAAAGGATGCATGGGCGACCACCTTCAAGTTGGAGTCGGTTGATCAATGGAGTGCCAGCAGTGGGTGAACATGACAGATCACCATATTTGTCTATTACGTCGATGCGATCAAACACCCCCGCACAGCATGGCGTCGAGCAAGATCTAGAGCGGAAATATGCTCGTTCTCACCGACAAGTACATAAACATTATAGCGGTAGACCGAGGCTCTGTGCACTCGCTGTGCGTTGGTTACGAGCTTGTTCAAAATATGCGTCACACTGGCAGGGAATTGGCTCTGCCACAAGCTGATCACTATGTCAACGAGAAACATTCAAAACCTAGTTTTTTTAACTTGCCGATGCACTACCAACTATCCAGGAGTGTACGGAAAATACAAACACCGATCATGCCTTTTGGTGCCCCTCGAGCGTTTGCAGTGCCATGTGACGACACCACGAAGAGACCCTGTGACGGAGGAATACAGGAGACACGAAAACACAACCGAGAGCAACGTGACTCAAAACGGAGCCCCAGCCGCAGACGCAGCGAGCACAAGAACACGAACGAGGGACGGTCGTAGGTGTATTCGACGTCTGGAGTGTGTTCACACAACGGCAAGAGGGTGATTTCTGCCACCAAAGGATTTGATGGTAGACACAAATTATTGCTGAATCGTAAGGATCATACTTCTCGGTCTCGTTTCATCTATCAGAGTCAATTGTCGATGCTGTAGTTAGCCGATATCAGCGGCGCAGGCCACGGTGTCCCAGCGAAGCGTGAGTATTTGCTCTCCACCGTGGTGTTCGTTGACATTTGGGCCGTCAGGCCGTCAGGCCATCAGCATCCCGAGCAATTCCAAGGTTCCGTGGCTGTGAAGAGAGGGCATGTTCACACTGCTTGAGGGTGGAATGGCCGCACTGCTGTTGCTACTACATCCTGTCATTGATCCCAGCGGTTATGACACTGCCAGTGGCACCTCGGCGGTGACGACAGCGGACAACTCAAGGGACCGTCTCGCTGGACTACATACACTCGGGACCTGAACTTCTGACATCGGATACTAGTAACTACACATCGACTGCAGTCTGGAGTCCGACAGGAAACGAAACAATACGATACAACAAGAATTGAAGAAAAGCGAGCCTCATTTATGAGAGTGGTGAGTTGGGCAAGACGAGAGTGCTTGTCTCCGAGAGCCTTTCCCCCAGACTCAAACTTTTGCTCTCTCCGAACTCTCAGTCTTTAATTATTACACAGTCCGACGCCACTGCCTCTCCTGCAACGTCATGTCCTTTGAGGCACAGTCTGCTGTGGAGTTTCTGCAGCTTAATAACAATGCAGCCAGTACGGTCGCTCACAACTCAAGTCAATGATTAATCTTATAGACCAACGCAGCTATGCTAGTCACTGCCATCGTATATGATCATCGTGAGTAATGCTTTGTGCATGCTCTCTGTCCGTTGGAGTGACCATTGCAATGCTACCACTGCAGTCCTTGTTTTTTCGGGAGAGGTGTTTGGTTTCCTCCACGTTTTGCTTCGTAGCTAATCATCTACAAAGGTCGACTACATTTGGGTAAGCCTGAGAGGAGATGCAAATTAGCACTCAAGCACTACATCCCTGATAATACTGCAGTGTAGACCCTGGACCTGGGTCTCTACACTATTTGTTCTAGTGCGTATAAAGGCTTACAAGAGTGTTCATGTCATGTACCCCAAACTGACTGTTCCATAGATCCGTTATTTTGGTCTCGGTTATGTTGTGTAGGTCTACAGCAGTTGTAATTCAACGTGGACAAGTCTGAGTCCATTCTCGAGTGCATATGGATTCCGTACGGCCAAGCATACAAATTATGGTCGATTAGACTGATCAAATACATTTGCAGTTAATAGTGTATTTTCTCCTGGCTCAATGGCAGTCAGTTTTTCTCACTGACACCTGATATGTGACTAACGAACATCCTCTAATAGATGTATGTATCAAAAATCCATTAGCAGCCTGAGACTGTATTGTTAATGTTTGAATAGGTGTAAGCGCATTAATTTACAGCCTTCCATAATGATGGCGGATTTATGCATGGGTATTCTGAAGGTTTTGGAGTCAATCAAGTAGCCCAGTGGTCGTTTGAACTGTTCTTCGCTGCTGCTGATCGTGAGTTGTCCCTCTTCTAATTCATCTCCCTGTGTGTCAATTTGAATCACAGTGGTGATGGTTCTGCGCGTTTATGCAATGTGGAGTCGATCCAAGACAATCCTCAGTGTCCTCCTCTTCATCTACGTGCCGCGAATCATGATTTCCTTCGTTTTTTCTTGTATCTTCAATGGCTCCAATACCTACCTCTCCGGTACGTCACAGGATAAATTGGAAGTGTCAATGCCATCTCCCTGTACCCTCAACCACTCTTTTCTCCAGTGTCAGTTGTCCAGATTTTCCATGCCTCGTACTGTGTTTTCTCGTATAACATGCCATCCCCAATTTGGCTATACATGATTCCCCATTCTGTTCTCAGTGCTGCATTGCTGATTCTTGTTGTTGTCCAAGCATTGAAGCAGTCTTTCGATATGTACAAAGTGACGAAGAAGTGGCAGCCTAACCGGTACATGATGCTCTTCGCAAGGGAAGGAATTATTTATGTTCTTATGTACGTCTCTCCGCTTTTCTTTGACTCTTCTCTGCCCCCGACATTCACCACCACTTTTCCTCTCTTCCTATCTACTTATGCACAAAAACTGACCACTCGGACAAATTTTCACCCTTGATTAGCCGAGCGCTTTTCGATATCGTGAATGTGTTAAACGGAACTCTGTCCCCATTCAACATACCAGAACTCCTCTTGAATGTATTGGTCAGGATACCTTTGTTCTCCATGCTGCCTCGATTCATCATTGGCATGCGAGAGTTGTATGACCGTGACCTCAACCGCCGCCAGCAGCAGCACACCGGATTTGGTGGTTTATCAAAACCCATTACCGGTGAAAGCACAGTGGTCATGTCTACGATTGCATTCGCGGATATTGCTCCGGGACAGGGTCAGATCGTGGAGGGAGACGTGGACGACTCGGAGATGCTTCAATCTGAACTTATGGTCGGAAAGGGTGTACCCCAGGTTTAAGCGGGAACTTTTGGTTGAGGGTTGAAGCAGACTAGGGTTGATGAATGGATGATCTATAGATGGTCAACACATGGTGATAAAATTTCGAAAGTATGCTTGATTGCAACCGAACGGTCTTTGCTCGAGATGAGATCGCGCTCCAAGAACTCCTGTGAATGTCTTCATAGTGGAAATTTAATGTTCGGGGTGACCAATAGCGCGGTGTCAAGCAATCATACAGGGACGACTCGCTGATCCAACGTTTGACTGATAGTAGACTTGATGACCAGTAGCTTCAGGCTACACGCTTTCCTACGGTTCAGCAGGCTCACAGACATGAAATGGGGCTTCAGTCACTCCAAGACTCACGACTGTATCATAGTTGTCTTGAACGGTGAAACATGACCGTCAGACATTCTCTGGTCTTTTCACCCTGCAACGAGTCGACAACGCAAGGAAGACAGAGCGAGTCACTGGATGCAAACGTCGGGGTGTATCGCGACAGAAGTCCTTCCGGCTCAGAAGATTTGCTCAGTGACACTAATCGTGGTAACAGTTCTCTATATGATGTGCCGTGAGGTATTGGGTGAGTTCATTGCAGACGGCAATCGCGTTACTTGTGTCATGCATCTAGGAAGCGTCTGGCACGATTGCTCCAAGAGGAGGCTGCTTCTCCATGTAAGCGGCGTTCTTCATAGATCTGCTGTAATCACTACCGTTGCCCTGCATACGAAAATTGGTTAGAATAGAATGACTACTGGAATGATCGTGAACAACTCACAATCATCGTGATTGGGAAGCCAGGGTCGAATGGAACGATACTCTCCAGGTACTTGATGTGATCGGGGGTGAGCACGATTTCCAACGCCTCGAGGTTGGCCTCCAGATGTTCCACTTTGCGACCTCCGATGATGGGGAACACATACGGCGCTTTTTGCATGACATATGCAATCGCTACCGCAGTGATGTGCTTAGCGCCGATTTCTTTCGCGACCTTCTCCAATGCTTTGCTAACGGCTCTCTCTGTCTCGTTTCGCTGCCACTCATGATTGAAAACCGTACGGCCCTTTTCGCCCGACTGAAGACGCCGCTCTTCCTCCTCATCGCTGCGGAGCTTTCCGCCTGCTAGTACACCCCACGGAGCCAAAGCCATGCCTATGCGCGGTTGTAAACAATCATGTGGTGCTAAAGAATGACCCAAAAACTTGAACATACCATAGGCCTTGCACATTGGGATGATATCCCGTTCGAAAGAGCGTTGCATAACATTCCACTGGCCTTGATAGATCACAAACGGCGTCTTTCCATGAGCACGGGCATACTGGTTCGCTCCAGCTACAACCCATGCAGGGGTGTCGGAAATTCCCTTGGAAATCGGATAAATTCAGTCATTCGCGGACGGACACAAGATGTTCGGTACTTACCAGGTAAAGCACTTTTCCTTGCTGAACGAGTGTGTGAAGACCGTTCATTATTTCCTCGATTGATGTGTCCCAGTCCCACCAATGGACGTAGAGGATATCGATATATGAAGTCCTTAGCTTTTTCAAGCTCGCTTCCACGCTGATGTGCATAGACTTCACGCTGTTTCCTACATAAAACACCTTTTGCTTGATTCCGGTCTCTCTGAGCACATAATTTGAAGAATACTTGCATAGAAGTGAGTATTGGCGACAATGTCGAGACTCCTTACTCAATAACTCACCTTGGTTGCGATGACGAGTTGATCTCTAATCCCGCGCGACTCCGCCCATTCGCCGATAAACACTTCTGAGCTCTGATCCTGGCTGTAACGGAACAGTAACCATGACTGACAAAGATGATCACTGCGAAATACTCACTAAGAGTTAGCAGTATCGATGAAGTTTCCGCCCGCTTCATAAAATGCATCTAGCAGCGTGAAGGAAGACTCCTTGTTCATTCCCCCCATGCCAAGCTGCTCCCATTTGTCCCCGATGCTCATGGCACCGAGCTGGAGAGGGGAAACATGAATCGAGGCATAAGGCGACAGAGCGCGGTATCGAGCCAGCCGGGAAGTGGGCCTAGCCACTGGTACCATTATCGACGACATCGTAGGGTTGCTTATAAGTTGGAAGGACAGATGATGGTGGACGGAAAGTGTTGGATGTCCGGCTCAGTTGGACGCAACGTTTTTATACCAGGCTGCCCAGCATGAGTCTTGTCAGGCATGAGTATTGTCACCTTGCAGTAATACGCGAGATGCGTGCGTAAGTCCGGCGCGGGGAAAGCAGCGTTCGAGGAGATTTCTTTACGTCAACTCGAGAGCTGACTCATCATTTATCGGATGAGCGTGTTGGGCTACACCTTAACACCTTTCCTTTGGGTTTCTGTGAGTCACCACATGTCGGGTCATACGAGTCAAATGCTTTTATGATGAGCATATACTAATTTGTCAATTGAAGATCTGACCAACCTGTGGCTGGCTGACGATGGAAATATGACATGATCAATAGAGCTCATGAATGAGTCTAGTAATGTCGCTGAAACTGCGATCGTTAGACCTGAAGTCAGAGAGATAAAAATAGAAACACGCCAGGAGAAAACAATCTTACACATTCTTCATGACACAACTGAAAGGAAGCGAGAGCCACACTGACAGAGCGTTAAGCCTATGTTGTCGTAAATTCGTATCAAGAGTTATATTTCTCCAGTGTTCAGTGCACTCATAACAATCTAGGAATAACGTAGCGGAGACATGGAGACTGACTGTTTGGCAATGACGAGAATGTCATAGCACAAAATTGAAAATCAAGATGCTCATCTTTGCCTTCTATTTCTAAATTTATTGTGACATCATGTGCATGTTTCGAGCACAGCGACAATCAGGAACACCAGTCAGCCTCTTCTTCAGCCGTTTTCCTCCGCGCAAACACATGGATGTGTGCTAAACCCGGAATACTTTGTAACCTCTGCATCACAGGCTCGGAGTGAGTACCCACGGAAGAGGAACAAAAGGCGCGTCGCATAAAACATACCGGAGGGTTGACGAACCACGCGGTTTCCCACTGATTTTCGTTCCATCTCCGCTTCACGAATCCATGCACCTCTTTTCCTGCGCTCTTCACCATTGTCTCTTCCGCCTCACTTCCACTCGGAGAACGAACAAGCTTGTCCATGGTGATACCCCAGTCGGCCAGTGCCGGGAGACAGGACTCGAGAGAAGGAAGATCCTCAATGGTATCAGTTGACCCTGTAAAACCACAAAGACCATCTTGCTGAACGCGGGCATTGACGGAAGGCGGAATCAAGGCGGGATGGTAGACGGGCACTCGGCACCAGATCAAGGAATGTTCAGTTTCAGGAGGAACTGCAGAGGTGCACCGTCAGCGACCGGCACCGCGTGATCTGTAAACCATGATGTCTGACGTACCTGAATAAGGCCAGTCGTTTCGTATGATACAAATCAAGTCCGAGTTAAATGGTATATCGGCCTTGAAATACTCGGGAGATGAATAGAGCTCTAGCTCTCCGTTCTCTGTAGCAGCAACGGACCGGTCGTCTAGTGCCGACGTGAGCAGTGAAAGGGTGTCGGGTTTGCCCCACTGCAGGCGATAGTTCAAAAGGTAATTGACTGCATTGCATATGTCAGCTCATACCGAGTTCCTGTGTCAACATTAACCAATCCATGATGCACGCACTGACTGAGCCATATTCCTTTTTTATTCCAATTGCCCATTCGCCATATCTGCGCTGCAGGTTCCTGTCGCGCTTCAGCAGGCCGAGGTCTCTTCAAAAGCCGTCACGACGGTGATGTAAAACGATGGAGAAGTAGACGTACCCTGAGTTGACAAAGGTCTTCAACTGAAGCCATGTGAAACGTGCGGGGTAATGAACCCGTAGCTCATCCAAAGTTGGAGGTCCTGAGCGAACAAGGACTTTTTGAACACCAGGAATCTCGATAGTCATCGTCGCTTAAGTACAACTTTGAGCGACCACACCAAAATTGCAGGCCTTCCGCTTCAGTGGGAAGCGGCCCGGTCCGACTCCCGGTCCGAGGAACCATAGTGAGCTTAGGCTGATGGCGACGGTCTCAGATTCCTCCTGCACTTGTACGCGCTGAATAGGATTGTAGAATCTAAGTTACTACGGCCAACGATGGAGGTTGACTAAAAGTACAGTTGCAAATGGGAATACGCTAAATGAAGACTACTGTAAGGCCGTATCAGTACCGCAGCAGGAACATTAATGCAATGTCACGTAAAGATACTGAGTCAAGCTCCATGATGCCTACTACTACTTTTTCGTTTTGCTCTTTTTGCTGCTCGATTCTTTGCTCTTGTCTTCCACCTTCCGCTTCGCTCCGGCCTTGGTTTCTTTTTCTTTCACGTCCTTACCCATGGCATCTTTTCCCTTTCCCTTCCCCTTCTCCACTTTTCCTTTATCTTCTTTGGGTTCTTTGGGCTGGACAGTGAAGAAACCGTCGAGACGCCCCTGCTGTTTTGCGGAGAGGAACTTTTGGAGCTTCTCTGCACCTTTTCGTACGCGTTCTTCACTGCATCGAATAATATATCACGTGATGAACGACAAAGTGCGAAACGGTCACGAACTTGAATCCTTTTTCCACTACCAAAAATTGCACCAAGCCTTCGATATCAGGGCCCTTCCATTCGAGCTACCAAGTTACACCGTGAGCGCGTGGCACACATAAATTGGGGAAGTGGGGGTTTACCTCGACTTCGGAAGCTGGCAGCACGTCTGGTTTTTCGAACAACTTCTTGGCTTCCTGCCAGGGCCATTCCTCGGGAACTTGTATGCCCCCTTTCTTCTTCTTACCGCCCTCCTCTGCATCAGCGGCCTTTTCCTCTTTCTCGGCTTGTCTGGAGGAACGAAAAAGGTCAAACTTCGGTAAACCAGATAGCTCGAATAACTTGCTTCTCTCGTAGGTGCTCGACCACTCCTTCCAACCCATCGAACTCTCTCATCAGTTTCAATGCGTTCTTGGGACCGATGCCCTTGATGGGCTCGAGGTAGTCACAACCAAGTAATATACACAGGTCTATAAACTGTACACCTGCACGGTCAGCACAATCAAGATACGTCGGAGTACCACTTACGTGTGACATGTTCATTTCGAGTCCTTGGAGGGCCTTTTCAAGGCTTATCTCTGATATGGGGGCTTTCTTGGCCTCGGAGAACGTGAGATGGCGGTACAAGATAGGAGCAGCAAAAGTGAGAGTATCCATATCTTCCGAGCCGGCTGCGTATACCTGGCAAGAACGGCTCAGTGATTGAGTGTTTGGTGATGCTCATCGTAATCGTACCTGTCCCCCTCTCGCAAGTTCAGCACACTGGGCTTCCGCTTCTGACGGCGCCTAGCGTAATCATATGTTCAACGCCTCGAGAGAAAATGTGGAGACGACGAACGATGACGACAGGGATACCCATAAGCCTGAGGAGTTTTTGACACTCTTCGTTATGCTCTCGGGTAACTCGAACGGTTCGTCTCGTGAATTTGTCTACCTCTTCAGCGGTACCTGTTTCCTTCGCCTCTTCACCCTCAGCTTTTGCTTCCTCTCGCCTTTCGAAACGTTTCGCGAGCTACACATACACGCGCGTCAATTATAGCCGCTATTTGACCCCTTCAATCTCCTCACCACGCCCGACTTCAACTCCGGTGGTCGCCCGTCAAATACGTAGGCGGGTTTGATGCCATTCTCCACGATGCGAATTGTTCTATAAAAGAACCCCATAAGATGACTCGTTGTTTCGCCAGCATCGTTGGTGAGCATCTCGCCGTCCCTCTGCCGAACGGCGATGAGGAACTGGTATATCGACATGGACGCGTCAATGGCGACTTTGCGACCAAAGAGGGTCTTGATGTCGTGTTCCACGATGGCTTTTGGTGCATGTTGGGAGAGAAGTGCGGTGAGTCCCTTGATACCCATCGTTGTGAATGATGTAGGTGGTCGCGTCTGCTGGTGGCGTGACAGGCGTGAACGTGACATGTGACGTTGACGCGTTCAGCCAATCGCCTTGATTATGGCCCTCTCCTTCGTACTACGATCAGAAACATTTCGAAATTTTAGGTCTGGTTTGGGGAGACTATGTAGGTCTTCCTAACAAGTTAAGTCCTAGGGGAGATTCGCCGCCCTAGGTAAAGTCACACGCAATAAGGTACAAACTGTCCATGCAGTGAAGAGTACGCTGCCATGCAAGTAAGGCAGCCTAATAACACCACAAGCTGTAGGATCTGCTGACAAACAGGATAAAGAAATTTAAACTTGATTCTAGTTTTTCCAGGTACGCTCCTCATTGACCTGTGCTACTGTCAGCGTCAAAATTTGGTATCGATAACAACGCCTTGAAAAATATTTTATTCGTCTCCTCACCAGCAGGTGTACCATCTCTTGACGCAGGCCCCCCTACATCACGGAACTCTTCTCACTAATGACTAAACACCTATCATAGCCGAAGCCAATTACCGATCAGTGTTCAACTGAAGCTGGCAATTGATGGATGACGGATGATTAACACCACTGCTGCGTATCCCCTGAGCCTTCAGGTGCACGTCAACGGTAAAGACCGACTCAGTTCCAGCCTAACTTGCAGAGTATAAAGGCACTTTTATTCAGTCGAGCTTGATGTCCGACACTTTCAGCGACATCCATCCTCTGTCTTTCTAATTCCAGATCAATATATCCACAATGTCGATTATGGCTCCAGTGCCCAACCCAGAGTCCCATTGGCCCCATGGCAAGTATTGGCGGCCGGAAAGTTCCGTACCGACGAAGAGGAGGAGCGGTGAGAATGGTCGTACAGCTTTCAGAGCAGATTGGAAGCGAAACGAGAAGGAAAGAGCCGTTGGCGCGGCACTAGAGAACGTTGCCAAAGAAGTCGGTGCAAAACGCATCACCGCGGTTACGAGTGCATACGTCATGCAAAGGACACTCTATGTGTTCCCTATCATCGGAGGTCGCGAGGTGGAACACTTGGAGGCTAACCTCGAAGCACTCGAGATCGTTCTTACCCCCGAGCACATCAAGTACCCGAAGAGCGTTGTTCCATTCGACCCGGCTTCCCCACCACGATGATCGTCAGTGTTCCCATTGGGTTTATTCGACCACGCTGTCTAACATTTTTCTGTCCACAGGGTGATGGGAGCGAGTACAACATGTTGATGAAGAATGCCAGTTACATGGAGAAGCAGCTTCTTCTTCGTGCGATTTTGCCAGACAACAACTGAATTCGAGATGGGCTTGTCAGAATGCGACTGTCACTGAGGGAAGTAAAATCACTCTTAAAGAGTGTCTAGATTGCACAAAAACAGTAGCTGTATGCTCACATAATCACTGACGGTCACTTATATTTAGCCTCATGGCTGTCACTGAATGTCACTTTTGGCTAATAGAAATAAGTGACGATGGCTTTCAATTCCAGCCCCCTTGACACTTGAATAATGGGTGAATGGCATTGAATATCTTGTGACTGCGTCAATCATATTTCAGTCTGACTTGAGCCAGGTCATATGGCACACAAATAGGAAATTCGGAGAGCATTGTGACATTACAGATGTGTATACAATGTGCGTTACAGCATACAAAGGTACAAAAATCCACAGCACATCACACAATGGCCACCATGGAGGATCAAAGCTGAACTTGAAGAGTCTGGAGCGCTGCGTTACGTGGCCATTCAAGAGAGTTGTGCATTGGAAGACTAAGATTTGATGGATACCAAGGAAGTCATTGCGTCAAGTCGAGACATGCGAGCTGCATAATACCAGCGGTCCATGTGTCTTGGGAGTCTGATCTGATTCCTTTGCCGTGGCAGTGACACGATTCTTCGAGCGGGTGTTATGCTCTTTCGTTGGATAGTGCCACAAAACCAAATCGATTGTGTTAGCAACCGCACTAAAATGAATTCCACCAACATTTTCCTTTGCTTCACCGCTTTGCTTTTTCCTGCCTTTGTGAAACTTGTTTGCCTCTTTGTCATTGTCTAGAACTTGATCGACCTGGGTTTTCATTAGTGGAAGTCAAGGATAATGCACAAGATTGGACCGTCTTAGCCTTGGTGCGGGATGGATTATCATGCTTGGTAATGCCAGCCTTCAACTGAACAACCGTACTAGGACCAGCTTCAGGCTCTGGGGGTTTACAGTGTTGAATCATCCGTGGCAGTGGTCGAGGCTACTTGCTCTCGTAAATCATAAGCACTGGTCGATTGAACATGATGAGATGCACCTGATTTGGATTGGGCCCATGCTTCAACCGGAGCAATAGATTTGCCACATCTTCGACATCTTTTACTGTCGGAATGCCTGCGACTGTTATGAACTCTAATTTTCTATTCTTTCTTTTTCTAGTCACGTGATATTTTCCATGGTCATGTGACAACACGTGCACCTTTCCAATCACATGACCTTATCTTTTACTCGGACTCATCACGTGATCCAGGTCTAGACCAGTCACGTGACTCGCCTCATGTATTTAATCACCGAAGGTCTAGAAATGTCTAGACCCTTATCTCGTATCACTTATCTATGACATCATACCCTTAGCCCTTATCTACAGGATGCACGGACCAGTAGATAAACAAGTACAAACAAATGTAGTCAGTATATATACCCTTGAATCAACGCCCCAAGAACTCTAGTCAAGTTCTTGTTGGGTTTCCCTCATAACTCTTGTCTCTAAAGCATTTTCTCTTGTGAAGCAGCCCAAGTCATTCTTTG
>JBBPMQ010000237.1:0-31867 GCA_038090375.1 Boletus rubroflammeus | reverse complement strand
AAGATAAAAGAAGAAAAGGAAAGATCAAAGCATAGAAAAATGAAAGAAAGGTATCAAAAATGAAAATTGACCATGGATTAGCCTGTAATCCTTGTGCTAGGAACGTCCTTGAGTTCCCCTGTAACAAGTTGTGCTCCCAAAAATGGATATGAACTAACGAGCATAATAAATAGTGACACCTGTGACACGGTTGGAAATGTGGGAGTAATAAAGTTCATAATTATTGATTGTGCCTGGGAACTCAGGTTGGCTCGCCGAACATATCCCACCCTTGGCAGCACTTTTTTCGAACTCAGATATTCTTACAGACCAATTTCCCACAAGGAACCCCCCTAATAAAGGTCGTGGGAACATCTTGAAAGTGGTGCCAAGAGTGTCCACTTCCCCCATCGCAAGGCCATGACACTGTCCTTGTCATTTTCGACCACTTCTCTAAAATGATCAGACTCATCCCAACCCAGCTCGAGCTTACTTCGTCCAGTGTTGCACGTGCCTTGTGCGACCACGTTTTTTGCCACCATGGCTTGCCACACAAAGTCATTAGTGACTGCGGTACGACGTTTCATGACCGAACTTTACCATCAGCTTGGCATTGTACCTAATGCCAGTACTGCGTACCATCCCCAGACTGATGGTCAAACGGAACGTGTCAATCAGGACGTTGAACACTACCTCCATATTTTCACCAATTACCACCAATCCAATTGGAGCGAATGGCTTGCCCTTGCCGAATTTGCTTACAATGACCACACGCACTCTGCAACTGGCCAAACCCCTTTCTTCCTAAACTACGGACTTCACCCATGGAAGGGTAAGCATCCGCGGGGGTGGGTCGTGTCGAAGCTGCCAAAGACTTCACAGACCGGATGATGTCCATTCGATCAGAAGCTGAAGCCGCCCTTAAGAAGGCAGCCCTTGACATGAAACGCGCGTATGACCGTCACTGCACACCCTCCAAAGATTATCAGGTTGGAGACAAGGTATGGCTCGAGGCCACTCACATCACATCAGACCGCCCGATGAAGAAGCTTGATGACAAACATTACGGACCGTTCAAGGTTGTCAGCAAACACGGCAAAAGTGCTTATAAGCTTCACCTATCCCCCACTTGGAGATCCATCTATCCGATCTTCAACGAGTGTGTGCTCTCGCCCTACGTCCCACCAGCCTTCCCTTCACAGCAGAAACATCCACCCCCTCCGCCGGACCTCATTGAGGGATTCGAAGAGCAGGAAGTCGAAGAAATCCTTGATTCCTGCCTTCGCCGCAACCATCTCGAATACCTCATCCATTGGAAGGGGTTCCCACGCAAAGAGCATGAATGGAAGTGCGCCTTGGAACTCACACACGCACGTGAAGCCATCTCGGACTTCCATTACGCACACCCAGCTAAACCACATCCTACTCCTACCATGCACCTATGCTTCCGTCCTATCGAAAACTTCACATGACCCGTCAATATCCCACGTCGATTATATAATTGGGAAGACAGTGTTTTCGAACGCGATGAACAATACTGCAAATTGGAAAATGCTGTTGGTCAGGATCTGGATGGAGACATCTGGTATGATGCGCTTGAAGCACCACCGCCAGATCGCGAAACGCGATCCTTGGAGGGGGGGTATTGTCATGAACGCACCCCGATCGGCACCGCAGTCACCCCATCCGTCACTACCCTTGATCATATTTAGTTTCTTACTACACACAAGCCCCTCTTACTCATAGTCACAGTCATGAACCCCCTACCTCCTTTCGTAGATAGGGTATATAGCCGGACTCGACGCTTTCCGTTCCCTAACGTTGAGTTTCTCTTTCCTAGGTATAGTTCTCTTCGTGCCATGGTGTAGCCTGAATACGATTCTCTTTCCTAGCCTCCAACGCGCCCGCGTGATTTCGCGCTTCGGATTCTAGTGGTCTTGACACTGATGTTGTTGTGATTATTATGTGTGATCACCTTATTTATGCTCAGACGAAAGTTTTCGCTCGTCTTGCTTGTACAAAATCTCGGCTATTTACACTTATGCATGCTTTAATTACTTACCTCACTTTTTACCCTTAGTTCTAGTATGATAAGCGTGACAAGCAGAAATAAGTGGCACTCTATTTTCCTGATGACTCATTACAGACCGTGCGTCCACCGCGTTTTGGAACGCGAACGCGGAGAATTGTTCTTCGTCCCGTAAATTGCTTTTGTAACCCGCTTTACAAGCTCGCTGTTGTTGGTATCGCCGAACAAAAGTAACCGTATCATTCTAGACAAGACATCCTTTTGATCGAACAACTGCGGTGGATCGAGTTGTTTCGCTGACCAAGACGAGCTGTAGTCGCCATTCAAGCTTCAAGTCCTTGTCCAGGGGCACGGGCCGCATCACAGGCTTACGCCACTATACCACTCGTACACAGTCTGACGGCGGTATTTTGGGTGGCGTGATACAATGCATACTCGATTTTATTTTACTATCTAGGGATTCGGATGCCAGTGACGGGCGCCTGGTGGCGTCACCAAGTCTGCACCGTTCTGACAGATCCTTCCTGTATCTTCTTGTTATCACCATCCACGGTTTTCGCAAAGGCAATGTCGAACGTACTTTCAAGATCATGTTATCGACGTCGATTGGTGCACGTCGGTCATTGAAGCGAACCGTGACGAGCGAATCGTTTTCCAATGCTTGTCTGCGGCCTAGGCCCTTGGGAGTCCTATATGTGGACCGGGCCTGACGCCCCACACCCATCACCAAGGTTATTGCGCGCGTGATGCATCAAATGATCATGCGGGGCACAGGTGCCCTTCGTACCTTAGAGGGTACATTACCCCAAAAGGGACAATAATGGATTTTCTTTTTATGTAAATAATAAAATAAAAGATCATGCGGAGCTGATGCATCTAAACGACACACTCACCAAGGGCCATGCATAAGTACCTCGGGCTGAGTGCGGGCGGTGGCAGGAGCACTGATTATCGACGGGGTTGGTGTTCAAATGACGCCTCCGGCGCTTTTGATCCGCTCGTAGCGCACGAAATGAATAAATGGTAAAAGTGCGGTGTTGACCTCCAAAATAGCTTTGCTCTGGTGCCACAGCTTCAAAAAGTTTATGACCGAACCACTGGCAACCTCCCTCTCCCCGACTTGGTTTGCTGTTAAACCGTCATACATTTCAGTTTCTTCTTGTGCTTGTCATGTCCTCCGACTTACAGCTTGCTGTGGAGTATCTCCAGATCCATGACTATTTATCCCGTACGGTCACTCATACCTTTACTCAATGACTGATCTTATAGACCAGCACAGTTGCTGTTGTCACCGCTGTCGTATATGATTATCGTGAGTGATGCTTATGTGTATACTGTCCTTTTCGTTCTGAAGTGACCATTGTAATCTTTCCACTGCAGTTCTTACCTTTTCGAGCGAGGTATGTTATTTTGTCCACATATTATCTGTTAACGGTTCAAGTTGACAATATTCATATTCAAAGATAGACTATGTTTGGGCAAGGAGGCAACAATTATCACGCCGCAACGAGGCCCCTGACAATCCCACAGTGTCAACCTTGGACCTGGGTCTCTACAATGTTTGTTCTGGTGTGTATACAGGCTTAGGAGACGCCCCGTTGCACATGTTCTGAATTGACAGTTCCGTAGGTCCGCTATATCGGTCTTTGTTGGTCTATGTAGGTCTATGGTTCATATGAAGCATAGCAAATTACACCGCTAACGGTTAATCCAGTCTTATTAGCCTTGGTAAGTTTAGAGTTAGAATGGAGGTTGATTGAGCTGATCAGATGCATTTGCAGGTGGTACTACCTTCATCCGTGGCCCTGTCAGAGTCAGTTTTTCTGCTTTGTACCTTGTCTGTCATTAATGACCATCTTCTGGTAGACGTATGGATCTAAATTCTGATTGAAAACTGTATTGATAATAGTTCCATAGGTGTAAGCAGATTGATATACTGCCTACCACACTCTCAGCGTGAGACATGGATGTTCCAAAGGTACCGTAATCTATCTGGCAGCTATCTGGGGATACCAAATATTTTTTACTGCGGCTGATTGTAAGTTACTTTACCCCCCTGATTTATTTCCCACAACCATGATTTCAATTACAGTTGTAATGATCCTGCGGGTGTATGCAATGTGGAATCGATCCAAAAGGATTCTTTGGGTCCTCCTGTTCATCTATGTGCCACGGGTTATTTTTTCCTGTATTATTACTGGCATCTACAACAATCCCACTACAAACGCCTTAGTAGGTACGTCTCGAGCTAAACTGCATGCATGACTGCAAGCTCATGGAGATGCCTTCCACGTCGTGCCACCCTTTTCTCAAGTCACAACCATCCAAATCAGTGATTTCTCTGTTTGCCAAGTCGGTACGAGCGAAACCGCAATCAAGCTTTACATGTACAGCAAAATCCTGCAAAATTTTCTCAGTGCTACGCTCTTGGTTCTCGCTGGCATCCAATCCTTGAAGGATTCCGTTGAGATGTACAAAGCGACCAAGCAGTGGCAGCCTAATCGGTACATGCAAAAATTCGTGAAGGATGGAATTATTTACTTCCTTCTGTACGTCTCGCCTTTCCTCTCTCGTTTGTCACCATGACGCTCTCCCATCTGTCTTACTCTCGAGTACTTGCCCAAAAAACTAACTCAGTTGTTTTCTTCTGAACTGCTAGGAACATGCTTTTTAATATCACTTCCCGGGTCATAGCCGAATGCGCTCCTACAGTAACCGGTACTTTGCCGCTCCTCCTGAGCTTTCTTTCCTACATAGCTTTGTGCCCCCTTATTCCTCGGTTCATAATCAGCATACGAGAGCTGTATGACCGTGACCTCCATAGCCGCTGGCAGGGGATTGACACCGAATTCCGTGAGTTGTCGCAACCCATTGCCAGTGAACAAGCGGTCGTATTTGCGATTGCATTCGCGGATGTCGCCTCGGGGCAGGATCAGGTCGTGGAAGGGGACGCGAATGAATCGGAGGTGATCCGACTTGGATCGTTGAGATAATACGTGTCAGTGTTGAACGGGGATTTTTCGGTACTGGCGATGAGTGGTTAATGAATGATGTAGAGGATGGTGGTATATTGAACGATGACTCGAATATCTATTTTACGTATCCATACGCATCGTCTTCTGAGCTCAATGTAGGCATTATCTCGAGGGAGCTTATCATCTGTAGGTGCGATTTGGTTCTGTGTTGCAAACATCTTCAGGCCCTACGCAGGTCTCTTGTCAAAAAACTGGCTCGGAGATTATAATTCCGCAACCTGCGAGTCGTCACATTTCCCCTCAAAGCCGTTGCGTATAAGTGGGTCAACGCAAAGAGACATTATTCCGGATTACTGGAACAAGCCGTGGAGAAACGGGTTGCCCAGAATGGGGATCGAAGAGCGGGTTTGTGCTGAAGATGACGTCCGTCGCCTGGCACGTGACACAGTGTATGTTTATCTGTCGCTGAGAAGAACCCCCAACAGCGAGAAAGAAGAGAGAGAGAAAATCGGCGTCAATCAGGCTACACGACATTGGTCCAGGTCTTCTTCGATATAATCAGCCGTGGTACGATGGGTCTCTGTCGATGGATGTCTAACATCCTCGAGCGTCATTAACCCAATCCTCGAACCAGACACCCAGTTGATAGAGCACCCACTCACTCTGAGATCCAACAAAAATAATCCTCCGTGTCATCACAAGATCCCGACCGTCGACGTGATACCCCGGATCAAGACTGAGCATACCGTCGCAAAAATCTGACAAGGGCGACGTTGAGCGGCAGAGTCTGTGCATGGAACTGTGCGAGTCTGTCGTAGAGGGATTGGATCTGTGCTTGACCCCAGGCATTCTGACTACCACGACCATACGCACTGATGACGAGGAAGTTCTTGGCATTTGTGGGGGGTTGGAGAGCAGGGTCATTTGGCCGAGGAGGTCTTGGGCTGCTTGCAGAAGATGATCGCCGTCGACTGGTCAAGAATAAAACTCAGTTCCATGTCTCAGGAGCAATGATTGGAGAAAGCTGGAACATAAGGTGCACAAGGTATCGAGGATGATCCTGACGAAACGGAGGTTCCTTTATGTGCGACCACACGGTACAGAAAAACCAGAAATGAGTGATACTCACGGAAGGACACAAGGATACCAGGTGAGATCAAGAGAGCTGGAAGAACGAGGAAAACCCGACCACGAGCTGAGTTGAAGAAAGACTATCTTCCATCAGATCCTTCAAGCACACTCCCGACTCCTCCCTTGTGAAGGAGTGTTCTCGCAGTCTGAATCGTGCAGATTTCAAGCAACCGGAAGGTTTGTTTGGCAGTGTTGAATTCAGAAGGCTTCGTTTGTCCTTTTTAGGGAAGCGGTCTGTGAAGAGCGCGACAAACAGCTGGGAATCGGTACATTGTGCTGTGATTTTTGTTTTACAGTAAAATTGCTGGGCCTGGGGACAAAGGCCGTCACTTCTCCCCCGACTTGGACACTTTGGCATCTCCCTCATCTCCAACTTCGACTTGTTAGGTGGGTGCATAGCGTCGAGAACGGCGCTGAGGTGAACGTGTGAGTGGCGACCATTAGGGGAGAAAGGCTACGCGCACGTGGGGCTCTGCACGAGCGTCATGACGGAGGTGGGATATAGGGCAGTTGCTTCACCAGCGATGATAAAGATGGAATAAAAGGGAGCAGTGTCTGATGTGGCGTTGAAAGATGCAGGACGTCCCACTGACAGGAACGGGTCCGACTGTGTAGGGTAGAGTAATGCATCACTCTGTGATGACTCGTATTACTATTAATCGTATTACCGACGAACTTGAATATTTGAACGTCGACCCAGAGTCTGCGTGAAGCCGTGCACTGAGCGACTGGCACACTAACATTATAGACCGTGTCTTTTCTGACCAGGATCCTCACTACGACATTGTTTCACCACATTCAGGTCCTTTTCCAGCCTGGGCACGGGTCATCACTTGTGTCGTTTCCCCCCGCCGCCACTAGGCCCTTGGGCGTCCTATGTGTGGACCAGGCCTCAGTGAGGCGCCACACCATCACCAAGGCTATTTCGCGCGTGAACCAGCACGGATCTCTCTCCGGACGGCTCAGAGATCATAATCCCCACAACCTGGGACTCGTCACAAAGCCGTTGCGTATAAGTGGGTCAACGCAAAGAGACATCACTGAAACAAGCCGTGGAGAAACGGGTTGCCCAGAATGGGGATCGAAAAGCGGGTTTATGCTGAATATGAGATTCAAGTGTACACATTTATGACTGATGCGAGTGAAGTGTCTGGGTAGCCCACTCACCCTCGAGATTTCAAGCAGTATATGGCACGAGATTGGGCGAGGATCTGTGAGGGCCGATGAATTAGATGCTTGACCGAGGAGAAATGGACATCGAGCACGCTCATCGGACCGGGTGACATCACGGTGTAACTCGGCGGTTGAACCAAAACACCTGGCTGCCTTACACGGGTCGCCGCGCACAGCCTGAGGAATACCAGTTTACACGACACCTACTTCGATTGTCGATATGCTACTAGTCGTCAGGGGGAAATCATGAAACGTAGAAGAGAGAGCCAATGAAGCATATCATGCATGCTTTTGGTGCATGCATGCGTTCCTTTCAAAGGGGAGGGCTGCCGATAATTGTGTGGGTTTAACGATGGAAGTTACATCTACAACGGGTTCGGCGAAACGCAAAGTGGGTCGAGGGGTGATCTTGAGCGGGACGCTCGTGTTCGCCGCGTAGTGCTTGTGAGCATCGATCCAGGGAATTGGTAAAGATACGAGATGAAAAGAAGGAGTGGTGGACGCGAATCGGATAAGAGTTGCCCGCGGTAATAGCAGCTGTGAAGAGGGCGAAGAGGGCAATATTCCCGCCTATCTATGGTTCTTCAACTGGACCATGTCCGAGGGTATGAGCATGGCATCGTGGTGATAGGTTGAGGAGGGATACCTGATGGAAATGAGGGATGGTGAACCTTGACGATGTCTACTATGAGCCTGAGGAGCTTCGATGAGGAATACGCAACGATGAGGTAAGAGTCGGAGATAAGAAACCGAGAGAGGTATATAGACTATTAGGTTCCAATACCCGTTTGGATGGCTGAAGGATGAGCGAGCGAGTTGTGGTGAATGGCACCAACAACACACCCAAAGGAAGGTGTGTATGTCGAACCTGGAGCATAAACGGCTCAAGGGAGTGGCTGTGTGCTACGTAGCGCGTAGGGAGGGATGGAGAAGAAAACTTCCGCCTGTCCGAGTCATCCGATTGCACGTTCGTTGGTCCAGTCGGTGGGCCATGCATTGCGAATACCGGTCACGTCGTTGACGATTCCTTTCCCGAGGAAACGGCACGGGATTCACAGCAAGAAACGGGAAGCGAATGATTCGCTACTCGTCCTAGCACCTGCGATAAGACTAAGACTGATCGACCCTCGGAGGGCTATCACGGTGTTCCCGCGTGGCTTGTTCTCAGCGTGAACGACTGGGGTTTCAAATAGAGAGCACAGTAATAGAAGACAACTCGCTCAATTGAATGCTCCGGAAGCGAAAGAGGATCCAAATCGATGAACTGCAAGGGATACGGGGAGAGTCAGTGCGACATACATACCTGAGGTTCAAGGCTGTGTGACTAACACCGCCATAAATGAAGTCACACAAATTACAGTAATGTGTGAACACAATCGCATGCACAGTTACCCTGAAGTAGTGCGACGTGCCATTCCCGTTTCTCGGAACAAAAAGGCGGAGCACTGCGCCATTGTTCGGAGGAATGGAAAGGATATCGTCGAAACGCAGTGCGTGCTTTTTTTTTTTTTGCACAGTTTGAATTTATGCTCTCGTCACTCATGATCTCTGCGTGGCCCAATGAGACTTTCCTTCCCTGAGATAGGCTACCCTCCTCACCTCCGCCGTTACAGTGTCCACGCGGGAGCAACGCCGGTTTGCATAATACCTGCTTTGATCATCGACACGCTACCAGTGATAAAGGGAAATGAAGAACAGAGAGCCAATCAGCGGTATGACATGATGAAATTTCGCTTCGATGGTATCTCCCTCCAAAAGAACTCGGAGGACTGCCGATCATCGTGACAGCGTCGTTTACATGAAAATGAACATTGCCAAGAAATGGGTTTGGCATAATGCGAACTAGAAGACGGTTGGTATTCCATGTTCTAGTAGTGACAGCCTCCGGGCCTCATGGTCTCGCTACAGAATAGGGCCCCAAGAACACTTGGGAAGTTGAACCTTCGCCGGCGTTGGTTTAACCGGGCGTTCCGGAGGAGAGAGGGCGCAAACCTAGTTATTCTCCCTAGTTTGAGATCACCCTGAGCGCAACGTGGCACATGCGAGATCGAGGTGGTATTCGGATACGCACATTACGTCCACGTCCAGCAAGGGGGGTGCTTATATAGTGGGAGGGAGTCGAACCAGCCCTCCCTTGGTAACTGTGACTCGGAAGAAAACAGGAACAATGTCCGCCTCTCCGTTCGTTGTATTCGGATACGGATCTCTCATCTTCAAGGTGGGTCTTTCCTGGATCTGTTGGTAGCTGAACATGGTGAACCGAGGGAGGACCCGCCGGCGGTCAATAGCCTCCCCCACATGTGATATCGCAGGGTAAGCTCCGCATTTTGCCTCTGGTATACCCAACACCCCAACATCACCTTAGTCCCCGGCTTCTTGAAAGGATTCGTCCGTCGCTTTGCCTTGAAATCGTACGACCATCGGGGGACGCCAGAGGTAGGTCTACTCATAGTAGACTCTCTAGTGATGACGCTCACACACCCCAAGAAACCCGGACGTGTGGTGACGATCATTCACAAGGAAGACTGGAACCAAATTTGTACACATGTGGGTGTCAAAACCCTCCCAGAAAAACAAAATAGAGAGATAAATTCACTCATGTGCCTGCTTTCTACCATGGTTATATCGTTGCGTGCTGTCGAACAGGATGCGTCTCCGGACGAGGACATCGTGTGGGGTGAGTAATCCCTCATCCCCCTCTGCGTGTATCGTGACATGGTGGGCACACTGCAGGCGTAGCATTTACCATAGACCCGGCGCACATCGCCGAAGTACGTGATTGCCTAGGTGCGTCCCACCTCCGTTTTCCCGATCTCGAACTAATGACGCCTCGCCGTAGACAACCGAGAGACGGTGTGTTCCCTCTTCACCTTTCCTCGAATCACAACCTCACATGACGCGCATGGTAGGACTATGCGGTAGAAACGCTGGACGTATATACCATTGACAGTGGGATGGAGAAGGTCATCATACACGGAGCATGTGTACGTGCTAGTGACTTATGTTCTTGCCCTTGAGGTCGGCACGGGTGATTAACATGGCCTCTGCAACCCGCAGTGCTATATCAGCCGACTGGACAATCCCTCCTTTGGTACGTCCTACCCCCTCACAGAGTTGAGTCGACGCATTTTCAACTGTCCGCCCCCACAGTCCGCTCTGAACCCCTGGACGCCCTCGCAGTGCATATCTGGCGCTCGGTTGGTCCCTCGGGTCGTAATAAGGCACGTGTCCTCCTTTCCCCTCTTGCCTTGTTATCACCCACACCCTCGTCAACGAAAAATCACACAGGACTATCTCTACCAACTTGCAGAGAGCATGCGTGTACTCGCACCGGCGTCGTATGACGCACACTTATTTACCCTCGAGGTGGGTCATCACTTCTCATAACCATTTCAACCTCTGTCATGGGCTGACCCTTGTCATATCACAGAACAAGATCAGACAGCTCGACAAGGAACGTGGAGAGAACATCATGTGTTATTGACAACACCTGTCAAAGTACCATATATCATACCAAGTCTTTTTTTTTCTTCCTGGTCACTACCTTCAAACAATTGAAGGGGGTTTTTTTTTCCAAAAATTGCTGAGAGCCGAAGCTAACAGACGGATTCGGATGTGTAATTTGCAATCAGCAAAAGACTGTGCCTCGGTAAAGACCTCACTGGCGACAGTACATGCCCGAGCACAAGAGATGGAGAAAAAAAAATTTGTGTGTGGGAGGGGCCAGATAATATACGTTTCGAGAGTGTGCGCACGGACCATGTGGACAGATATGGAAAGTCATTTATTTACTCGCTCACTGACACTCACTCGCAGACGACTCCCCAATCCTCGTACTCCTCCCTACCCTCCTGCACCGCCAATATCTTTGCTCTGAGCGCCCTCCCTACGGGGCCCAATCCATTCCCGTCCGTCGGGTACATCGGCACGCGGATGTCTCGACCCTCGAATCCGATCCGGTGCACGGCGGCGACGATCGCGGCGGTGCCGACGCAGAGAAATTCGAGGAGGGTGCCGTCGGTGGACCAGCGTTGGAGATCGGCCATGGTAAAGGCACGTTCGGCGGGATAGAGTGTCGTCCCGCTCGTCGTCGTCGTGGTCGTGTCAGAGGAGATGGACGCGTGGAAATCGGGGTCCGACGCGAGGGCAAGGCACGAAGTGCGGGTGACACCAGGGAGAATCGTCCCGTCCAGCGGGGGCGTGATGACATCCAAACCTATCAACCCAGTTCACGGCTGCGCTCAGTTTCCCCATTCGTACTACCCAACCCGGAACGCACCGTTTCCATTTGCCCGCTTGAGCACGACAAAGACGTTCATCGCACCCCCCTCCGTCACCCACTTTTCCTCGCCAAACAACCATAGAATCTGGTCGTATCCTTGTGCTGCTGCCTCGCGTACGGGCAGGAAGCCCGGGCTGTAGTTTCCCCCGACTTTGTGTCCGCCGGTGCCGCCCGGCCATGCGCGCACGACGTCGCTCACCGCGAGCAGGGAGATGGGACGTTGGAAGTAGGGTCCGCTGGGGGAGGCGAGGATGTAGAGGAGGGCATGGTCGGAGGCGGCGACGCCGAGTGCTGGTACCGTTCGTGAGGGGACGATCAGCGTCACGCCATGGGTGGGTGAAGACGGGAAGTACCTGGTCGCGTACCGATGATGGTCGGTCGGAGGTAGAGACTGTGTCCCGGCAGCGTGGGGATCCATCGTTTTTCAGTCTGGACGAGGCGTTTGATCAGGTCGAGGACGACGTCGCCGTCGATGGGCTATCGGATATACGATGAGGCCAGGACGAGACAGAGAGGCAACCCCCACTCACAGGAAGCGCCATGCGCGCCACAGAGCGTTCCAAGCGCCGCATATTCAGATCGGGGCGGAACAGTCGCGCTTTGCCGTCGGGTCCAAGGTAGGCCTACGATGTCATGCGTGTGTTTGATTCCTCGGACGCGTCGAGCGTCCCGTGGAAGACGCACCTTCATGCCCTCGAATATGTTGGTGCCGTATTGGAAACAGGACGAGGCAGGATCGAGCGTGAGCGGTGCGTACGGTTTGATTTCGGGAGGGGACCATCCAGACGTGGGATGGAACGACGCGACGGCCATGTGGTCGCTGAAGCTCTGTTGCAATCACGATGCCGATCATACCGTCAGCATGCCGCGATCGATGAGAATCGAAATGTTGGTGTGTCAAGAAGTGGATGGGGGGGAGGGGTTGGACACTCACCGCGCCGAAGCGGAGCGTCGTGGGATCCTGCAGGGACTTTGGCGTCTCCGTCAGCTTAATCGTCAGTTTGGCGATCTGACACGAATCTCAGCGTCGATGTTTTTTTTTTCATATTGAGCTCGTGCACGCACGTCAAGCTGCGCGAGTCCAGCGTCGAGTTCCTCGCGCTCGTTCGCACGTATTTTATATGGCGTCTCGATCGTCATGTGTTGCGTCTGGCGTAAGTAGGAAGTGGGGGAATATCGATCGTACACCGTGAGCCCTCTCTTTTTTTATGACATTGCAATCGAGTCACAATCTCGTGCTTACGTGTGATCTTATCGGCGCAACGTCCCGAAAGTGCCTTGGGATTGTTTTTAGTGACGGGTGCCGTGAAGGAATCGAGCATGTATTATCCGGACGGAACTAGCTCGTCCACCGACACCAGCCTCAACACCGCGACACTCTCGACGTGCGCCGTCTGCGGGAACAAATCGAACCCCCTCAGACTCTGCAACACGTACCTCTGCCGCCTCGTCGTCGACCCTTCCTCAGCCATCCCACCCACGCCCGCCTCCTCAGACCGCCTCAATATCATCCCCACATCCCTCGCCTGCGTATGCACGTTACAACTCACGTACACCACCGTCCCCGCACCAAACGCCAACAGCTGTTCCACGAACTTTGTATCACACCCCTTGCGTGGGGGATCGACGATCGCCGCCGTCCTCTCCCGCGGAAAGGCGTGTACGTTTGCAAAGATGTCCGAGGCGTCCCCGGCGAGAAAGGTGCATCGGTTTTGGGGGAGGTTGTTCAGTTGGGCGTTTGTGGTGGCGGAGCGGATGGCGTCGGTGGCGAGTTCGATGCCGGCGATGGTGTGGAAGTGGGGGGAGAGGAGGATGGAGAAGAGACCGCTGCCGCAGTAGGCATCGACGAGATGGGTTGGTGATGTGTTGTCTGCCTTTACGCCTGCGTCTGGGGAGGGGAAGATGGCGTCCCGCACGTAGTTGGTGAGCGGGACGAGAATGGCGTTGTTGTTTTGGAAAAAGGCGTGTCCGGGGAACTCAAAGTAGGTGTTGCCGACGCGTTCGCGCACGGTCGCTTTGTGGTCGGTGATGCAGACGTGTTGGGCCGGGTCGTCTGGGGTGGGGTCGATGGGGTCGATGGGGGTGGTCCGATCGAGGGAGTCCCGGAGGAGGAGGGAGACACCCTTTTTGTAGGACCATATGTTTCTGTTCCGAGTGAGCGTCGAGGGAGGGAAGATGGCGGTGGTTGAGGCTTACTGGATGATGTTTTCGCGTATCGGACCGAGCGCTTGGTTGAGTACTGGAGTGGCGATGGGACATTCCTGTGCGCGCAAAGTGTGAGAGGGGGGGGAGAAGCAAGACGACGACCGACCTCGATATCGATCACGGACTTTTTTCCGATCTCGTTGAAGCCGATTTTGAGCCAGTCGGGTTTGTTTGTGGCGGAAGGAGGGTCAGCGCGTGCTTTTTTTGGAGGAGCCTCAAAGTGGGGGGTTATCTTTGTGCGGTAGTGGTATTGTTTCGGGGAGCCGATGGTGGGCAGGACGGTGGGTACTGCGGAGGGGGGCAGGTCTATAGACACGTTGAGCGGAGGGCGAGATATGGATGACACATGTCTTGCCTGAAAAATTCTGATATGCCTTGATGACGACGTCACGTTTGATCTCGAGCTGTTTTTCATAAGAGAGCATCTGTAGTCAGGCGTCGAGATGAGTACAGGACCGATCGATTGGGAGGGGACGACCGTTACTTGGTACTGGCACCCAGAGCACTGGCCAAAGTATTTACAGCGCACTCTGTGTTCGTCTCTCAGCTCGGGGTTGGGTACGAGGACAGAGACGAGGTCGGCAAAGGAATGCAGCCGTGCGCTGCGGTACACGCGCACGCATATACGTTCTCCGGGGAGTGCGAACGGCGCGACGATGACCCACGACGAGCGCGGTTCTGGGCCGAGGGCGAGGGCGTTCCCGCTGGAGGACAGACGATCGACGACGACCTCGATCTCTTCTCGGAAGTGGAAGGGGTCATCCCAGTCGAGTGCGTCTCGTTCTGCGCGGTGTACGGCGGCGGGGCCGAGGAGGGCGTGGACGTCGCGCGAGAGGACGTCGTCGTGCGAGTACGGTTCGATGGTGACGCGGCGGGGGCGGGGGCGACGTGTTTCTATTTTGCGGGATCGCTTCTCTCTTGGTGGAATCGCGTCGTTGTCGGGGGATGGTCTCGGTCTGGATGTCATTATCGAACGAATGCACCGCCTGAAATGTAATCTTTGGAACATGTGAAGTTTAAACACTTATATAAGAGGGGCACCGTCTCTTTCAAGTTGCCAGCGACCACAACGCAACAACGGGCGATGATCCTTTTCTTCCTATCCCATGGCACACCAGAAATAACAGAAGAACAAGTCGGCTCACCCGAATTCTGGGGTAAAATCGCCATCAGTGCCGTCCTCGTCCTCGCCGGCGGTGTCTTTGCTGGGTACGCACATCCTCTCACAATCGACACCCTCTCACCCCGTGTCAGCCTTACTCTCGGGCTCATGGGTCTCGACGACCTTCACCTCCGAGTCCTTGCAACATCCTCCGAAGACGTGGTCGAAAGGAAAAACGCGCAAAAAGGTGCCTTCGCCCCATTTCTCTCAATCCCTCCGTCCCTCATTTTCCCAGTCTTGAGTCTTATGAGAAAAGGTCGCCACTGGGTCCTCGTCGTCAGTACTCTCACACCTCTCACACTCTCGTCCTCGTCGCTCACACTCCCTAACAGGTCCTTCTCCTAGCCAACGTCGTGCGTACACCTTTCGCGCCTCGTCCCTCCCTTTTTCACGTCTAGCCTCCCCAGATCATCAACGAGAGTTTACCCATCTTCTTGGACGGTGCCGTATGCCATCACTTGACTCTTACGTCCTCGGACCTCTCCTGAACCAATTTCCCAGCTTGGTGGTGGTATTGCCGCCGTCGCCATCTCCACAACCGCTATCGGTACGACTTTTATATTTAATTGTTTTCCCACTTCCTCATCTCATGATTCGCCATCAGTCATCTTCGGGTGTGTGTAGCAACCCGGTTTCCGCGTTCCTGTCTCACTTGGACAACCACCCTTTACTTCACAGAGAGTACGTCCTTGCCTCTTCTAGAACAGCTAGAACACTCTCGACCCTCTCCTAGGATCATCCCACAAGCAATCAGCGTCAGATATGGCCTCGCAGTCGGCGCTCGTTGCGCTCCTTTTGTTCTCTCTCTCATGTACTTGTTTGGTGTGTCGCTTTCCTTTTTCCATCAAGCACGTCCTGAAACGCAAGCTATTTGCCGCACCAGCCCCAATTGCCTGGCCCATTGCCAAGCTTTTAGATCATGTCCTCGGCGCGAACGAGGCCCACACGTACAAGAAGGCGGAACTCAAGTCTTTCCTCCAGTTTCATCGCACCGGCGAGGAGCCTCTCCGTGATGACGAAATCAGCATCCTCAATGGCGTCTTGGAGCTCAACACGAAAAACGTGGAAACCATCATGACCCCCATCAAGGTGCGCCGCGTGCTATCATGCACTCGTACCGGCTCACCGGAAGGGCGTCCCATGTTAGGATGTCTTGACCCTCTCTGCGGATACAATTCTGAATAACGCTACTGTGGACACCATGCACGTTCGATCCCCACAGAGATGTCGCTTATTCTGACCGCCCAATTGCTTAATAGACTCAACAGCGGCTATTCGCGCATACCGGTACATGAACCAGGCTATCCACTCGCTTTCCGGGGGCTGCTCCTCGTCAAGAAGGTCGTTTTTTTTGATCAGTCATTCCGTCTCCTCTAGAGATGCTCATGACTCGCACTGCTATAGCTCCTCGCGTACGACCCCGCAAAAGCGTTCCCCGTGTCCCATTTCAAACTCTCGATTTTGCCCGAAGCATATCCATCCATCAATTGCTTTCACGCATTGGATTATTTGTACGTGGACGCTACTCGGTCCCGTGCTGTTTTGTCTCACGTCAGTTGCTCCCATCGAAAGTCAAACTGGACGTGCGCATTTATTGCTAGTGAGCCGGACGCCTGGACTTGCCGGTGGAGGTATTGGCGTGATCACCCTCGAAGGTACGTCCACTTGCTCCACAGTGGCACGCGTCATCTTATCTATCGGTCATCTCCTTGCCGACGGACCGGATGCACCGTATGTAGACATCATCGAGGTGAGTCTGCGTGAGAATCGCCTTGTCGTTTTGTTTGACGCATCGTGCGCTTTTTGCCATCGCATTCACTTCCTGGTGCGATGCAACAGGAAATCATATCGGAGGAGATTGTGGACGAGACGGATCAGTATGAGGATAATCAAAGTAAGCGGTATGCAAAGCGGCTTGCGAATGCATCTATGATGCGGGGGTGCGTGTTCCGTCTCCTCCTCCCAACCCCACTTGTTCACACCATCCCCTACTTGTTCCTACCCCACACTATTGTGCACCCGACACCCGCTTACACATGGTCCCATCGACAGGATCGTCGAACGCGAACGCACCGTCACCCGCGCCGCGTCCGTCGAGTGCACTCCCCTGTTAGCAGCCTCCCCCCTCCCGAGCGACCACCCGTCGTTTTCGTCGCTCGTCCCGCACACGCCGCAGCAAATTCAACAACAGATCCAGCAACTTCAGCTGCAATATCATGCCCAACCATCTTTACATCAGCAGTACCCCAACCCCCACGCGAAGGATACGGGGTTGTTGTTACACCATCCGACGCCGTTGCAGTATGGTGCTGTGAGTCAATCGCCCAAGAGCTGACAATGATTGATGACCCCTTGGTTGTGGGGGTGGGAACTGTCGATCGTCGTGTCCGTCGGGTGAAGGAACAAAGTGAGGATAGGAGGGGGTGGGTCGATGGCCTGCTTTTCCTTGTGTACTTTTTTTTTTTTTTTGGAGAGCGTCAGTGCATGGGTTGGAGGGAGACATTTCATTGGATCTCGTCATTATGTTTATTCTTGTACGCTTGTCGTTGACGTCGTTGCTTTCCTCCTTTTTTGTTTGCTACTAGTCAATGCGTTTTTGTGACCGGGAACTTTGGGCCGAGTCACACACATTGCAAACGAATCTCGGGTGAAGTATGCGACCACTTTTTTGAGATTACCTTGCTGGAAGCAAGGTCATTAGTATGCATGCGAGTTATTTCTGCCCAGACAGTCAACCGTGTTACATCTATTCAGGTCATTGTCAATCGATTTTACACTATGATACTCGATCGAAACGAGAACTAAGGAGCGAGGCTTTTCATTTTTCATCCTGTCACTTGGCAATATGCTGACCGATATTCGAAACAAACGAAAAGGTAGTAGGAGCAACGATTATGGAATAATTAGTCGTTCGAGAAGGCGTGGATTCAACGACGGATAACTGCACGTGGTTCGTTTTGGAGGTTACGGGTCCGTTTCTTGCAATACTGATTTGCGGGCGTGTTTGTGAATTATGGTTCGAGGATTGTATACGTCCCCGAAATCGTGTCGGACACCACTCACCCGGAATTGTACAATTAGCTATTTTTTCGTATGTACGAATCCCACTCGCGCTCGTGCCTTCTCCTTCCAGCAAGGTCATATATGCGCAACTTAAACACAACCAAACAAGCTTCATTGGGGGCACGCTCGCGCATTCCCCCTCTCAAAACAAAGGAGACTGGCGATCCTCACATGTTCTCATATCCCGAGCCCACAGAGCCTGTCCGGTTCCCAATGAAAATCTTCACATACCGGCCGGCCCATCTGCTCGTTCCAGCAAGGTCCAAGTCGGCAACGCCGACCCTAGTTATTTAAAGAGCTTTCAAGTTTGACGCCCCACTGATCCTGATCGGGTTTCTGAAGCGAGCTTTCCCTTAATTCCTTTTTTGCCAACGGCAGCCAACCTGTCCTCCAATCACAGCTCTCAAACAGCCTACGAAAGTGTCGTCAAGCAGTAACGTCACACAGCGTCTTTGTAGATCCGGACCCCCACTGGCAGTCACAGTGGCAGCAGGATCGCAGGTTTACGTGTGGCCGTATGGCGCGTCTGGCGCCCTCGGTGGTATCCCGCTCGGTGCCTAGGTCGACATGGAAAAAAAAAAGCAACGAACTCGGGCGCCTTCCAAACCTTTTTTTTGCATGTTCAGATCCAGAACGGGATTTTTTTCTCGGTCCCTGTTTGATGCCTTCCCGTATCCTTTTTTTTTTTTGTTTGCGCGTACCCGCTGCCTCTGGAAGAGTCTGCCCTTCGGGGCCTGGATTTGTGGAACGCTCTCCGTCTGGTGGCCCCCATCCAAGGCGGATCGACCACGTTGGGCTGTCCGCTGAAAAGAGCTGTCGAGAAACAACCAGTGGGCATCGCTGCCACCGAGCCTGTGGCCCTTGCCAAGAAAGGCAAAGCGAGCTCGTATCCGAACAGAAGTCCACCAGCTGGGCGTCTTCGACATGAACCCTGCGCCGCGACGTGATCCGATCCGAAGCCGTTGAATGCATGAATTTAAACTTTGCGAGCGCTAGTTACTACGTGAACATCCTCGTTGTGGACCTAAGTATGGAAAAATATGCAAACCAAAGGCAGCCTTTACGTTGTTGCAATTCTCAACCAGCACGCCTCAAAGTTGCGCTGCAAACGCGTGCAGTATGCAATAAATACGCCTTCCACATCTTTCAAGTTCACTCTCATCCTCCCCATCTAATCGTACCCCTCCATGGCACTTGGGCCAAAGCATGACCTTCTAGGCATCGCAGTCACTCAATTATTTATCTTGACTATCGCATGGGCATTTTTTATCGCGGTCAGGATCAAACACACCATTCCCCTACCAGATGCCACAGCGATATGGGTGTACCATAATCCCACAGAAACTACTGTTGTCGTCACCATCGTTGCGACTATTGTAAGTTCGATGACACTGAGGTACACGCCCTTCAATAATCTACATGGACACTACTCAATATTCGTATACATAGTTGTTTTACAAGAGCGGCTAAGCATGCCCTGAGGCAGCACATCGGCACGCAGAGATCTATATCACTAGCCAGCCTGAGCATAGGTGTCGCAGCGACGAGCGCTTCCTTCGCCCTGAAGCGCAGACCCAGATATCTCGGCCCGACACTTGGAACCTTGCTCATTGCTACTGTGTTTGGTTTGGTGAATTCCGCGTATGTTAAACCACAGACTCTTGCGGCGTTTAACGATGCTCATCGAACTTTTTGATAGCTGGACCACGTACCTCACCCCTGTCCAGGTCAACGTGCTTGTATCGATGAGTGGCGAGGAACTCGATCTCGGGAATCAACAGTTCGACACGGTTCTTGGCCAGGATATGAATAATACTTTTATTTTTTCCAACGGGACACTAGTTACCCAGCCGAGTAGTCCACTTCCGTCCTGCGCAGAGATGAAACATCTGATGCACGCACATCATTAGATTCGGCCAACTCGCTTACTTCCTTTGCTTCCAATGCTGGTTTGACAAGGGCGACTGCATATGCATCTGGACAACAAAATATCTTCAGCTTCAATAATGTTACATACGGCGTATCCACTGGTACGTGCTCGAAGCTAATCTCAAAGTCTGGCAGATAGTAAATGTTGCGTTCAGGTGGGATTCTTTCAGCAGTGACAGGATCTGGTGGCACGCAAAATACCACCCCGACATCACCGTCCGGGACCCCCGCTGCTTTCGGTGGTGGACCTGTTCCAACGACCTTGAAAGCCAGTTCCGGTCTTACCGGATTATCTTCCACCTACAATATCACCCAGCAAGGATTGACAGCAAACGTCTCCTGTTACAATTACACAAACCCCGCTGATTGGTACCCGATCGAAGTACAGGCGATCTCAGTGAACGCGACCTTCGCGATGGATAGTTTTATCAATGGTGTCTTGCCGGTTGTCAATACCACTTTGCCACGCATTATCTGCAATCAGAGTACGAAACATTCGTCAGATATACAGAGCTACTGACGAAGCTGCCTCATAGCTATAGGTGGAAATGGGATGACTGCTGGGATTGCGGCAGTAAATTTTAATAATAGCAATTATCTTGCGTCGGTCGTCTGCCCGGCCACGTGGCAGGATGCACTGAATACCCAAAGGATCGGTGAGCCGGAAATCTTCGTCGCTCTGGCGGATTCACTGAGAGTTTTTGCTAGTTGTCTACCACGCCGGAGTCGGAAAGTATGGTTCATTGCCTCCGACCATATGCGAGATAGTGCTTTTCCTGACTCAATCGTCCGTGATATATGCCAATCAGCTCGTTATCTCAACACCTCAAAACACAACAGCGATTCCGTACCAACACAATCTAAACTATTGGGTGACGCTTTTCATCGAACTAGAAGAGTGGGGTTTTCAGACCGGCAGGGTGAATTCTCTAGGAAATATGCTCTTGTCCCTGGTGACTTCTGCACCAACAACCTTCTCTGAGGCACCGGTCCAGAGTTACCAGAAGCTCCTGGTGAGTGTTACTCGGATACATGATTGTGGAACGTTCGCAGAGCTTGCTCTAGCAGGAGTATTGGAAGGGCGTAGTTGAAGTCACGGGGACTGTGAGTGTAGCCTCGCTCTGCGTTCAATACTGGTCATCCTGATGAGGTATTGCACGAAGGCGCTCCGTTCTGGATACACGGCATATCCGCAGAATGTTACCTCTATCCGAACACCCATAAGTGGAACGCAGAACATCTCCACTATGGGATGGTCCTTTGATAACGGAGCACGGGCCTATGCTCTTGTTCCCATCACTATGGCTGCGGCCATGACCTTTGGTGCACTTTTATTCGCCCTTTACCATGTTCACCGATCAGAAGGACGGGAGGGAAGACAGGATTCAAGATCGCCGGAGGACACCCTGTACGATGGCCAATTAGGGAGCTTGGTAGTGCCTCACAAGGCAATCAGGACGTTCGATGTGTCGGATCCGACCCACCTCATCGTGGCATTGGCAGCGCAACCACTTGATCCCGGAGCAGAGGCAACGCGCGGGGGCAGGTACTGGAAACAACATGAAGAAGGAATAGTGCTTTTCCGGCTGGGGAGATAGGTGACTGCAGTTGTCTTGCTCGTGGGGTTCTGGAGATGTGTTGGAATGCTACGGGATCAGCTTTCGGGGACGATTAGTATTAGTAGATCACTCTTGGATACACGATGTCTGGTTATGGGTCGTATAAGTCGGCCAACGGTTTTTGTAATTTAGTACATACATTCCTAAATTCGCTGTTGAGGCTTGTCCCCCACAATTCTAAGCTTTTCTGGACCCTATGAAAGGTCCTGCGAGATTGAACAAACTCGGGGCGATTCGAGCTGAAATGACTGATTCGAGATGCTGCCCGGGCCGCCGGCCGAGCGCTACACCGTGGATGCGGTGGAAAGTCTACTAACCAGAAAACAAAATTGAACCATGCGGCTCTGCCACGGCTCCAAGGGATTCATGTCGCTCTTTCAAGAAATAGTGCATCCACAGTGCCAGTGCACTCATTGTAATTTGTCTCTTATAGCATTGACTTGGACAGGGAAACCAAAAGTCGGAGCCGATGGATTTGATTTGTACCAAGATAATTTCAATCAACGTATCGAGTTAGGTGAGGGTGAACGACTGGAGTTCTGGAGAGGATACCGAGAACTGGTGTCCCAAAAACGTCGAGATCAGAAGACAATCGTTCTGCCGCCCCCCTGATCCTACAAAGCCAAAGCTGAGCGGGTCCAAATCAATTCAACCGCTCATCAATATTGCCGTATCTTTTTTTCTTTTGCGCGTACTGCTGTCTCTGGAAGAGTCTGCCCTTTGACCTAGATTTACTCGGTGGTGGCCCCTTCCAAGGTGGATCGACCACGTTATGGCGTCCGCTGAAAGAGCTGTCGAGACATAATTCATCACAATCTATACTTACATACAAGCGAAGCCTTGCGGTCGTTCGGACGTGACAATGAATGGAATAGATTCTACTGTGACTATGATAGTAAAGATATGTATACAGTATTAAGGCATATTTTATCATCATTTGAAGGAGATAAGCGTCAGTAATGCATCTTCTCGTTGTCGCACCCAAATGACAGTGTATAATTGTCCGTGAGAGAAAGGGTTCGACTCCTAGGTCAAAGAGTGCTCTGTCACCCATTGCGAAGGTAGATAGCCATCGTGCTTGCAGAAGTTGTTGCCGTGAACGTGCGAACGGCTGCCTTGCACACCAATGATTCTGTGAATGTTGCGTGCAGTGGCCATGGCACATGACGGCGGTGCAAAGGCGACGACAGGAACAACGCCAACAAGACGCGTGGTGGCACGGCGGTGGTGGTCCATGGAGAGGTGCTCAGACATGTGGCAACATGATCACGCCACTCAGAACTTGCGGCCCTTGCCAAGAAAGGTAAAGCGAGCTCGGATCCGAACAGAAGCTCCAGTGGCCGTCACGTGGGCAGATCAGCTAAATAGTCTAACCAAAAGCAGACTTCATGTAGCATGAGGCTGATCAGTTCTAATAAGTAAGTATGGAAGAATATACTAACCGACTGGCCCATCAGCAAAGTGAAAACCCTGTTTTGCGGCGAGGCTGTTTCACTCGAGGGTAACTAACCTCGTTTTGGATTGATTATTCCATTTTTCCTACCCATCCTCCAATCACAGCCCTCAAAGCCTATCTGAAAAGCGCAAAAATAATGTACTCATGCAATGACACTTTTGCGAGTCTCCCATTGGCCAAAATGCACTCTAAAAAAAGGGTACACGACGCTTAACCACACGAAGTTCACATTTATGCAGGATTTATACACTTCAGGTTTGTAGATCTAGGCGGCCCGGATCAGACATCCCGAACGCCACAAAAGGCACATTTTGTAAAAGGTATGGGGCTGGCATGACCTAAATGCACTTTTTTGGATCGCTTAGTTGCTCACCATCTATATCACTAGCCAGCCTGAGCATAGGTGTCGCAGCGACGAGCGCTTCCTTCGCCCTGAAGCGCAGACCCAGATATCTCGGCCCGACACTTGGAACCTTGCTCATTGCTACTGTGTTTGGTTTGGTGAATTCTGCGTATGTTAAACCACAGACTCTTCCGGTGTTCAACGATGCTCATCGAACTTTTGATAGCTGGACCACGTACCTCACCCCTGTCCAGGTCAACGTGCTTGTATCGATGAGTGGCGAGGAACTCGATCTCGGGTGTCAACAATTCGACACTGTTCTTGGCCGGGATATGAATAATACATTTGGTTTTTCCAATGGGACACTAGTTACCCAGCCAAGTAATCCATTTCCGTCTTGCGCAGAGATGAAACATCTGATGGACACCTCATTAGATTCGGTTAACTCGCTTACTTCCTTTGCTTCCAATGCCGGTTTGACTAGTGCGACTGCATATGCAGCTGGACAACAAAATATCTTCAGCTACAATACTGTTGCATACAGCGTATCCACAGGTACGTGCTCGAAGCCGATCTCAAAGTCTGGCAGATAGTAAATGTTATGTTCAGGTGGGGTTCTTTCAGCGGTGACGGGATACGGTGGCGCGCAAAACGCCGCTTCGACATCAGCGTCCGGGACTCCCGCTTCTTTCGGTGGTGGACCTGTTCCAACGACCTTGAAAGCCAGTTCCGGTCTTACCGGATTATCTTCCACCTACAATATCACCCAGCAAGGATTGACAGCAAACGTCTCATGTTACAATTACACAAACCCCGCTGGTTGGTACCCGATCGATGTACATGCGATCTCAGTGAACGCGACCTTCGAGATGGATGGTTATGTCAGTGGTATCTTACCTGTTGTCAATACCACTTTGCCACGCATGAGCTGCAATCAGAGTACGAGATATTCGTCAGATATACAGAGCTACTGACGAAGCTGCCTCATAGATATAAGTAGAGATGGGATGGTTGGTTCAATGGCGGCAGTGAATTTTAATAACAGCAATTATCTTGCGTCGGTCGTCTGCCCGTACACGTGGCAGGATGCAAGAACACCCAAAGGATCGGTGAGCCGGAAACCTTCATTGCTCTGGCGGATTCGCTGAGAGCTCTTGCTAGTTGTCTACCACGCTGGAGTCGGAAAGTACTCTTCATTGCCTCCAACGATGTGCGAGATAGTGCTTCTCCTGACTCAATCGTCCGTGATATATGCCAATCAACTCGTTACATCAACACCTCAAAGCACAACAGCGATTCCGTACCAACACAATCTAAACTATTGGGTGGCACTTTTCATCGAACTAGAGGAGTGGGGTTTTCAGACTGCCAGGGTGAATTCTCTAGGAAATATGCTCTTGTCGCTGTTGAGTTCTGGACCAACAACCTTATCTGAGGCACCGGTCCAGAGTTACCAGAGGTTCCTGGTGAGTGTTACTCGGATACATAGTTGTGAATGTTCGCAGAGCTTGCTCTAGCAGGAGTATTGGAAGGGCGTAGTTGAAGTCACGGGGACTGTGAGTGTAGTCTCGTTCTATGTTCAATATTGGTCATCCTGATGAGGTATTGCACGAAGGCGCTCCGTTCTGGATACACGGCATATCCGCAGAATGTTACCTCTATCCGAACACCCATAAGTGGAACGCAGAACATCTCCACTATGGGATGGTCCTTTGATAACGGAGCACGGGCCTATGCTCTTATTCCCATCACTATAGCTGCGGCCATGACCTTTATCATGTTCACCGATCAAAAGGACGGGAGGGAAGACAGGATTCAAGATTGCCGGAGGACAGCTTGTACGATAGCCAAATAACGAGCTTGGTAGTGCCTCACAAGGCAATCAGGACGTTCGATGTGTCGGATCCGACCCACCTCATTGTGGCATCGGCAGCGCAACCGCTTTATCCCGGAGCAGAGGCAACGCGCGGGGGCAGGTACTGGAAACAACACGAAGAAGCAATAGTGCTTTTCCGGCTGGGGAGATAGTTGATAGTTGTCTTGCTCATGGGTTCTGGAGATGTGTTGGAATGCTGCGGGATCAGCTTTCGGGGACGACTAGTATTAGATGATCACTCTTGGATACTACACGATGTTTGGTTACCGGTTATGGGTCATCTACGGGTTAATACGTTCAAGCTATAGTGACGGTTTCTGCAATTACATACATAGATACCTCAATTCGTTGTTGCTTGTCCCCCACAATTTCAAGGTGTTGCGAGATTGAACGAACTCTGGCTATTCGAGCTGAAATGGCTGATTCGAGGGATGCTGCACAGTGCACAGGCGCTACACCGTGGATGCGGTGGAAAGTCTGCGTCAAAAAAAAAATCTTGAACCATGCGGCTCTGGTCTTCTCGACGGTCTGCCTCATAGACGAGCTGGGCGCCAGACCAGGCTCCATGGGCATTAGGAAATAGTGCGTCCACAGTGCCAGTGCCGTCGCATTGTCTGGGCCCATAACATCGACTCCGAGCAGGCAAACCACTAAAAGAGTCGAAGGATTTCAGAAGATACATGCCAAGATACCAGCCGTTCCCTAGGCGTAGCCTATTTGAAGAGTCGACCGACAGTGGACACTGGATTCCCATTCCCTGCCGCAGAATTTTCAATCAACATATGTATGGCAAGTTCACGTACGGCGACTAGTACTGGTACATACCTGCAATTTCTTCAACCTTGGTGTCGAGCAGTGACTCTGCCCACGCACGAAGCCTTCCAAGGGGCTTGCTCCCTCCCCCCCTCCCCCGCGCACTGGAAAGCATGATGCGGTACGGAGCGGCGTTTTTGCCTTGCGTTCCCGACTTGCGGTTGTCTTCTCATGAATTGATGATCCAATCGAAGATATGTACTGTGCCATGTACTTTGGTACTAACCAACGCGGAATCCTATGTATGGAACGCAACCGACCCTGCGACTTCATATCCAAGTAAATTCCGACCACAATTTGTGTGTACAGGGTCCGAAACACACGATCAACCATCTTTATTCTTACATAATGAATCCATACGTCAGACAAACCGAATACATAGACAAAAGCCGCCCAACGGAGACGAGCAACGGGGAAGGGGAGATAGAGAAGGCAGGGGGGAGGACGGAAATAGAACAATGTATAGATACTACAACAGCAATGCCAGACGAGCCCATGTCCAGCGCGGTTTCCGTCCTGAATTCGAATTTATTTGCTCCAGGCGGTTAACGTGTTTTGGAACCCATCCGCGTTGTCGCTCGCATGTACGACACCGTTTTGATCCACGCTGAGCTGGTACGTCGTACCGACGGTAGACAGGCCGTAGACGGTCACGCTCGATGATGCCGAGTCAATGTTGAGGATCTGTGTCGAACACGAGTTGGAGGTGAGGCAGGTCTGGCCGTAATTCTATGAATCGGATGACGGATGATCAGATGGATTCCGAGTTGCTTCAACGGACACTTACTTGGAAAAAGCTGTAAAACCCAGCGCCTAAGTGAACGTGTCAGTCGTTGAAGCAAGATTACGCGAGATCACGCTACTCACCGAATATGATGATGTTGGACGAGGATTGCACGTACATAGCCCAAGCTGTGTTTATACTACTGGAAAAAGTAGGATCATGATAAGTGGAAGAGGTACTATATGGCGCCGGAGCAGCAGGGACAGGTTGATAGTAAGGCTGAAGGAGGGAATAATGTCAACTACAACTCGGAAGAGAAATAGCAAATGATCGCCTACAATCTCGGTCTGAGCAAAGCCAATATAGTGGTTCTGAGCGTTCACCAAGTGATACTGGTACAATGAAAAGTGTTCCGCTGCCATGGGATATCATCGATTCCACATCTATAGGACCAAAGACTCAAAGAGAGACTCACAAGCTGTGGGCATGACCATCGTCAGGATCAGGAAAGACAAAGATACAATCGACTTACAAGTTCCAATGAACCAAACAGGTCCCGCTGATTCCGAAAGGATACCACGCCCAGCGAAGATCGAAATTTGCGGCGCTACATCCAGATCGTGGTCTGCAGTCCATACCCAGGTTCCCTGATCATTCGATGAGTGCAACGACGTAGGGATGAACGAATCAACACGAACCTCAAAGTATGCGCTAGATCCAGAGGTCAGATGAATACCCATGAAGGCAGCCTGGCATGCCGTGTTCACAGTGCCACTTCCGCAGTTTCCAGCTTGCATGTTGGTACCCGCAGCTAGATATACTCTATTAGTCGGTGCTGTTTATCGAAAAGGCACCATACGGACCTCCTCCAAGCCTGTCGATCACAGGGATGAGCGAATTCCTCGCAGTAGCATAGATGGCTTACCGGATATGAGTGTCCCAGAGACCAGCGGCGCCTTGCTGACCACTGGGATCATGGACGTTCCATTCCAGTAAGATTGCCCCAGGAGCTGGAAAAGAATGAGATCACCGTGATGAGGTAGCATTCTACTCACAAGGACCAGCCGTGGTGAAGAGGATGTCGCTAATCTCCAGGACCCCCTGAGAGCCAGCGGTCCCTGCTTTTACGACGACGCGCGGGTTGGTCTGAGACTGGAAATTGCTGCCTCCTGCGAGGATGACGGACCATGCCTCCCCGACAATCTGAGTTCCCGCAGGAATGGTGATCGTGTTCGTGACGTAGTATACACCCGCATCGAAGAAAATGATCTTGCACCCAGCGTACTGTGAGACAAGCAGGGGTTCAGATGGCAATTCCAATGTCTACATAGATGCAGGCTATACCTGGTTGAAGACATTCTGAATAGCGGCAGTGTCATCTGTCTTGCCGTCACCCTTGGCACCTTGGCTCTTGACGCTGATGAACTCGCTCGCTGCGTAATTTGCGTATTGAGGATGTGACTTTCCAAAGATTCGGCCCGAGCTGTCGAGGAGCTGCGAGGGCTTGTTCGCCGAGAAAATGCTGCCCTGTGCCCAGGTCTTCTGGCCGCTGGTTCCGGAGTACACGTGTCCTTGACCCCATGAAGCGATAGTAGCAGTACCTCCGGCGAGGACAGTAGCTCCATTGGCAACACTAACCGCCTTTGGAACGTTCGTCAACTTGATGTTGTTAAGAACCAAGGAGTACGGAAGGCCGCCGTTACTGGCGGCCGAGGACTGAACGAATACGGGTGTGTTGGTGACGACTGCATCGATGATTGTCTCGGAACCAACACCCTGAATAAGTCTGGTGAATAATGGAAAAAACTGTGTCCGTGAAAAGATACCTCACCTGATTCGATACCGTAGTTCCACCAACAGCAATGGAAAAGCCAATCTGTGGAAGAAGATCAGGTATGCTCCGCGTCTGAGAGCAAGCAGCTCAAATTCACTTACTTGGCAATTATTGATAGTAACGCCTTGGAATGTGAACCCTGATCCAGATGTCAGAGAAGGGTCTCTTTGATGACAGTGAAACAACGCACCCCAGTTCCAGAGAGCCGATACAGCTGTGGAGTACCCGATCAGCGTCCGTTTAGATACATCACGGCTTCCACTCACCAACATTAGCATTGTTAATTGTAAGGTTGCGAACCGTGAACTGTTCATTTCCAACGATAATACCGATATTTCCTGAATGACAATTCATTATTCTGTTCCGTTCGCTGAGGGTCGTTTATTACCTCCATTGAAAATAAGGTCTGGCAAGATGTAAGCGTCCATGTTGTACATCGTTGTGGCTACTTACCTCCCATGAAACCGCCGCTAGAGAGATCAAAGAAGGTGAGTATAAACCAAGCAAAGACTGTTAAATGACAATGAACGCCAACCTTCCGTTCTCCATGAACATCCCTGTCATAAAGAATTAGGTTCGTCCCAACAGATGCTGTGTCTCTTCTTACCTTGATGTTTAGTTCCAGAAGCAGTGGACATCTCGACCACGACATTAACCAACGATGTCGCCTGAGACACTTGCCAGTGTAAACCGTTGACCGTGTTGCCGGATGGGACCCGCCTCAAATCGATGATCAAGTTCCGGACAGAGCGGAAGCTAAATCAAGACGAATCTCAACGCATGAACGACGAAAGGTGATAATGATCCGTACAAGTTATTCTGATTGGTGAACCACTGAGCGCCCCAGCCATTGGGGATGTAAGGGTCGGCGTCTGATTCGCTTTAGATCCGGTTTCAATGATGAGATCCGAAGGGACTGACCAATGACCGCGAATCCGCTGAATGCCGCGCTTGCGAGAAGAGTTGGAGGATTCTTGGCATCTCCGATCATTTGGGTATAGTAGTAGGTGTCAATAGCCGATGAGACTAGATAAGTGCTAATCGTGAGTCAGCGCGGCGCACATGCCAATCAAGTTCGACGAATTTACCCGTGAGGGAAATACACGATTGCCGGAGAGACACTACGGATTTCGGGTTAGTCACCAAGCGTGAACGGAGAAGGACCTCATACGTCGACGCGGGGCAACTGCCTCCGCCGCAGCGATTTCCTGATGTCATAGCTGCACTGCGAACGCGAAAATCAATGAGAGCCCTCGCGAGATGATCAAAAACTTACTTGATTGCGGCCGTATCATCAGTGACGCCATCTCCCTTGGCTCCAAAGTCTTTGACGTTGCGAAAAACTTGATATGAACTTGGGTTGGGATTGAATGGAGAAGTTCCCTGGTGTGTGATTGTCTCGAGCCAATATGGGTCAGATGGTGCCGCTGTGCCGCTACCTAGAGGAACTGAGCATGACGAGCCGAGACCAGAAGCAGTTCGAGAGGTATATAAGACTGTGCTGAGAATGAGCAACGCGGAACTGAACCACATGGCTTTGGCTGAAGCAAAGTGAAGATGTCGCGAAAACAGTGACGGCAAGAAACGAGAGATTCAGGGCATTTATATACTCATGCAAAGCTACACAAGCGCTGCATCCGACAGAAGGAGTGTGACAACAAGCTGCTTGAGCACGAGGTATACTTCTAAATGACGATGACCTGTGATCGGTGACAAGTTAGGTCCGTAACTAGGAAGCAAGACACAAACGCATTTAGTCCGGGAGAAATTGAGTCTCTTCCGCTGGCGTGCACGTCAGCGGTCCATTCCTTGAGGTAACCTGTCTGCTGTCAAGTGGACGATAACATCAACGAAATTCAAATGAAAGACATGTGGCCGACACCTGTTCTTCCGACGGTCATGGTCAAAAAGCTGAGATACATCCTTTTGGTTTGAATCCAGGGCAGGAGAGGATGTGGGGAAAATAGTGTTCAGCTTCGGATGAGTTCAGTTTGCCAGCAGGCCGCATCCGATGAACTGATGGCGTGGCCGATCATAGGTCGGTTATGTAATGTGGGTATATTCGAACATGTCAATTACATAGATTGACTTGGGTCCGTAGAGAAACGCGCAGATGGCGGCTGTGGGGGGAAGCAACGGTCATGCAATGGTCCATCCGGATCATCTCAGCCACTAGGTCATTCGTTGACCACATATAGTAAAACGCCCCACCTTTGATGAAATCCCTATTCCTTGCAGGTGACCATGACCACATGCAAGTACCCTCCGCGGAATGCATCGATATGGAAGTGCCAATTATACATTGAACCTTCGAGACTATCAATCTCCTGCTGCCACGTCCTACGAAAATCTAAAAGAGCGTAGCCATTACTGAAACTAGTGCCACACCATGCGGGGTTGGCTCGCCGAGCTCGGCAAGGGGTGGACTGCCTGGCCACAGCCCGACTCGGATCTGGAAATGACCATCCCAGGCTTGCCACCTCGGCATACCACTGCACCCAAATGTTACAGCCCATTGCAGAACCACCTTAGGCAGCACTTCTGAGAGGCGGAGGAGGCCTGTCAGGCTGGTTTTCTATGTAGGATGTAATTAGCCTCTGAGGCCTTCCTCCCTCTTTTTTTGCACCCTTAGATTCAAAAGGGGAAAGCATGTGGATCTTTCTAAGAATACATCGAAATATGACCATAGGTAAAGTATCCTTCAGTTTGAGGTCTCCCAAGGACCTCCAGAGCCTCTTTGGTGGTGCATTTGAGTGATTATGTTAGCATCCAAAAGTAGTCCAATTAACATCTCCAGAACCTCCTAAGAACCTCTCCAGAACCTCTTATGATGACAGTACAGGGTGATGATGTAAGCATCTAAAAAGCACCTAGGGCTAATGATCTCATCCACAAGGCACAAGAAGTATGACCCATCACCAGGAACCTTACTAAAAGAAGCCCCTATTTTTATATTGAAAATATTCTCAATCATATGTTTTCTCTCTATTCCCCTGCTTTCCCCTTGCATTCAACATTGGGTATGTGTAGATATATGATGTATGAAATGGCCTGAGCTGGGGCGATGTCTAGGCAGCACAAAACACAACAAAAAGATAAAGATCAACTAGCTCTGCTAGAGATCAAGGGGAAGGGATACTAAGCACTTTTGCTTAGGAGGTTCTCAGGTCTTTGAATGGGAAAGTATCAAGAGAATAGACTGGGGTTGCCAGGCTACTCCTTGGGGTTTATATACTAAAGTGAGGTTTGTACATGTTGTAACTAGATCTACTAG